>CP106733.1:134473763-134673763 GCA_025506655.1 Gossypium rotundifolium
TGCAATGCTTTCCAAAATCGAGGCGTAAACCTCGGGTCCCTATCCGAAATAATAGACACCGGCACTCCATGCAATCTCACAATCTCAGCCACATATAATTTCTCCAATTTCTGCAAAGAGTAATCAACCCGAGCGGGATAAAATGTGCGATTTAGTCAATCGGTCCACTATCACCCAAACCGAGTCTTTCTTAGTAGGCGTAAGAGGAAGCCCACTAATAAAGTCCATGGTGATTCTCTCCCACTTCCACTGCAGAATCTTTATCGGCTGTAGTAATCCCGAAGGAACTTGATGTTCAGCCTTGACTTGCTGACACGTTATGCACTTTCCTACAAACTCCGTAACTTCTCGTTTAAGACCAGGCCACCAAAATTGATCTCGCAAATCTCGATATAACTTACTTCCTCCAGGATGCATAGTATAAGGCTACCATGCGACTCCTGAAGAATCTTTTACCTCAACTCCTGATCCCTCAGCATACAGATTTTACCTTTGAAACACAATACCCCATCATTGTTAATTCCAAAATCTTCCAATTCCCCACTATGCACCTGCCGAAGCTTAGTACTCAGATCATCATCTACCAACTGTCTCTCTTTCACCTGTCTCAACCACGTTAGCTTTACTTGTAATTCTGCCAACAAGCTTTCGTCATCATAAAGACTAAGATGTGCAAACATCGCCCTTAGATCTGACACCACTTTCCGACTTAGAGCGTCTGCCACCACATTCGCCTTGCCCGGGTGGTACTCAATAGAAACGATCGTAGTCTTTTAACAATTCTATCCACCTTGTTGCCTCAAATTCGGTTCATACTGAGTCAGTAGATATTTCAGACTCTTGTGGTCCGTATATATCACTGATTTTTCCCCGTATAAATAATTTCTCCAAACTTTAAGAGCAAAAACCACCGCTGCCAACTCCAAGTCATGCGTTGGGTAATTGACCTCGTGTGGCCTCAATTGCCGAGACACATACGCAACTACTTTTCTGCCTTGCATTAGAACACATCCTAATCCTGTGTGAGAAGCGTCACAGTATACCACGAAATCCTTCCCTGCCGCAGGCTGAATCAAAACCGGAGCTTCAGTCAAAACCCTCTTGAGCTTCTCAAAGCTCTCTTGCTGCTTATCAGCCCACATGAAAGGTACCTCCTTTTTCAAAAATTTCGTTAAAGGTGCGACTATCGATGAGAATCCTTGATGAATCTTACGTAGTAGCTGCTAATCCCAAGCTGCGAACCTCGATTCTGAGACTTAGGTGGTTTCAATCTATACGACCTCAATCTTACGAGGATCCACCTTATCCTTCTGAGACACCACGTGGCCTAAAAGCGTGACTTCCTTAAGCCAAAATTCACATTTCTTTGAATTTGGCATATAGCTTCTTCTCCTTAAAACTTGTAACACAATCAGGAGATGCTTATCATGTTCCATTTCGGATTAGAATACACGGGATGTCGTCTATGAACACCACGATTTAACCGATCCAAGTAGGGTTGGAAAATCCGGTTCATCATATCCATGAGCATTTGGGGCGTTCGTCAATCGAATGGCATTACCGAAATTCATAATGCCCATATCTAGTTCGAAAAGTCATCTTATGGACATACGCTTCTTTCACCTTAAGCGATGATACCCAGACCTTAGATCAATCTTTGAGAATACCGCAACTCCTTTAAGCTGATCGAACAAGTCGTCGATCCTCGGCAAAGGATACTTGTTCTTGATGGTCAGCTTATTCAACTATCGGTAATCTATACACATTCTCATCGTTCCATCCTTCTTCTTTACGAATAGGACCGGTGCTCCCCATGGAGACACACTAGGTCGGATAAATCCACGATCAAGCAACTCTGAATCGAGCCTTAAGCTCAACTAACTCCTTGATTGCCATTCTATATGGAGCAATAGAAATTGGCGGCGTTCGAGCAATAAATCTATCCGAATTCTACCTCACGATCCGGAGGTAATCACGGAAGTTCTTCCAGAAAAACATCTACAAATTCATTCACAGTCCTGACTTCATTAATAGTTGCCTCCTTAGCCTCCAAGGCACTCACCAACATCAGAAAGGCTACACATCCCTTTCTAACCATCTTTTACGCCTTAAGGCGGATACTACGTTTGATAAGTAGTTAGTCTCTCGCCCATCACTACAACTTCTTTATCATCAATAGTTCTTAATGACATCCGCTTAGCAGCACAATCCACATTTGCACGATATTTTACTAGCCAATCCATGCCTAAGATCAAGTCAAATTCCCCAAATGGCAACTCCATTAAATCAGCCGAAAACTTATCCCTTGAACTTCTAAAGGCACTTTCTTAAAAAGTTTGTCTATTACTACATGCATCCTAAAGGACTAAATACGATCATCTTCCTAAATGCGATCTCGAAGTCACATGCGAGTTTACGATACTTCACTAGCGATGTAAGAGTGAGTTGACCCTATATCTATCAAAGTAATAAAGGGCAACCCAGAAATTAGAAACATACCCGTGATAACATCAGGTGCGTCACTATCCTCTCTGCGACGAACTGCATATACCAGACCTGGCTGTCTCGCCTCAGAGCTACCACTGCCTCTGCCTGAAGTTTCGCGACTTCTACCAGAACCATTACTTCTTCCATTTGGACCACGACCCCTTATCGGCTGCTGTCCACCTCTGCCAGCCTGATTAACACTCTGACTTGCTGGGCGGTTCTTATCTGAATTCATCGGGCAATCCTTGATCATATAATCTTTAGACCCGCACTTGAAACATCCGGATCTTTTCCAACATTCTCCGGTGCATCTTCCCACATTGAGCACCATACGATGTTGTCCACCGTGTGATCTGGCGACTTGGCCCATCATTTCTTGGTTTCTTTTGAAAATTCTGGATGACCACGAAAACCCAAAGCTTCTCTTACTCTTATTCTGGCCTCTGTCCCAGTTTTGTCTCTCACTCCGCTTAACTTCTTCGGCTATCCTTGCCCTTTCTACTAAGACTGCAAAGTCTCTTTCTCGGTGCAGAGCAATCAACACTCGTAGCTCATCTCTCAGTCCATCCTCGAATCTGACACACCGCTCATATTCAGTTGCTACTATCCCTCTGGCATATCGGCTAAGTCACAAGAACTCTACTTCATACTCAGCTATCAACTTATTTCCTTGTACTAAATTCAGAAACGCCTTTCTCTGAGAGTCGATGTAGCTAGCTCCAACGTATTTTCGTTCAAATTTAATCTTAAAATATCCCCAATTCACTCGATTTGCAGGGATACTCTCCTTGACAGTGAGCCACTACTGATAAGCCTCGTCACGGAGTAGTGAAACAGCACCTTTCAATTTTTCTTCAGCAGTGCAGTCTAAATCATCCATGATCCTCTCGACTGCCTCCAACTAGTATTCAGCTACATTTGGAGCTACTCTAGATACTCCCCTTAAAACCTCAGCTCCATTTGATCTTAGTCTCTCGACTCTTGACTTTGAGACCCATTTCCGTGCTAGCTTAACGCTACGTTCCAAAACTTCATGACCTGACTTGTGATCTTGCGTCACCTCCTCCATTTACTCTTGAAATTCCACCCCAACAAACGGTGGCGGAGCTTCATTTTGAACCTTGACGAGATCTAAGCTGGTTCAAACACAATCATTCTTCCTCTCTGGCGTCCCTGACGACCACGTCCCTAGAACTCATGTCTACTACGCGTCTTATCTGTTTTTACGAAAAAGTCTTATGTATTAGAGTCTTTTCACTTTTTATTAAAAGAAAGTTTTATGTAACAAATATTTATTCAATTGGTTTTTTAGTAGTAGTACACATACACCTAGGGTCCATGTCTCTAAAGTATAGTTTCCTTAGGCTTATCATACATTCATATCACTTTATCAATAAAAGTACTTACCTGATGGATCTGGGCCGAGAACTTCGGGTGCCATGCTTCTATAAAACCATTTAACTTAAGAAAACGTCCAAAAAGTCATTTGGGCTAAATTTTTTTTTGAAAACGTTGTGGGCTTCAAAACCCAAGGCCAAGAGTTTAAAACTAGGCTCGATACCAAGTTGAAACACCCCAAAACCCAAAAAGCTTTAGGATTTGATATGTTCCTCGAGTAAAACTTTAGCAAATTCTTGCTTTGTTTAAGAAAAACTTGATGATTTTGAATAAAGCAGTTAACTTAAAGATCGGGTTGAAATCAAATTGTAAAGTAAATTTGTATCTTCTTAAAACATTATTTTTAAGAGAAATTAATAAGTTAAAAGAAAACCAAATTTAATGAAAAATTTATTAATATTGTGGAAATATATTTTGTTTTCAAAAAGCAGTTTAAATTATTTATCAAAAACCATTTAGTTATTTAATTAATAATTGTTCATGGCGGGATAGAAAAATAAATCCAAACACAAAAGTTAAAAGCAGTTCATAGTGGCCTTATTACATAAAAATAGCAAAACCCATAATAAATTCTAAATAAGTTTAATAAGTTTAATTTGGAGAAACTCAAAATACTTTGTTGAACAATGGCCACCACGTAGTCCTCATTGACCGATCCATCGCACTAAGAGTCATCTGAAAAATTATCCCACAAAGGGGTGAGTCATAAACTCAATGTGTAACACATACATTAAAAAGCCCATTTGATCATAGCCTTTAAGCCCGATAATAACACATATAGCCATAGGCCCATTTTAGTCATATTTAGCCAAAAGCCCATTTTATAGCAAATCAAATAAAATCATTTAGAAGTCACATGGATATTTATATAATGAAATGCAAACCGAGCCCACCTAAATATCCATCCGCTACACACCACCGTACCAACCAATCACACAGTGGGATTACTAAATCGACCTCCATCCGCTACACACCATCGAAGGCGATTCTTGCGATCAACATGCACATCGCCCTTATAATTTTGTGGCATGGCCACCAAATAATTGTGACCGAAGTCACCAGATTCAAATATATGATCGAAGTCACCAGATTCACAAATGTGACCGAAGTCACCGGATTCAAGATATGTGACCGAAGTCACTGGATATTGTGGTAAAACCACCAAAATACTTCCCCTTTATCAATAACACCCATATGCCCATGCACATACATATTATTTAGTTTTCATTCCATTTACCCCAAAATCATAGCAAAAATCATATTTATCGCACATTTAGGCATATAGCAAAATTAGCAAAATATTGGGGTTAAACATACACGAATATTGTATACCTTTGAATGGTACTCATAACCATTATTACACATATTTTCATACAAATCACATTTAATATAGATCTATGAGATTTTAGTGTAATGTTGCACACCTTATGGTGTGAGAACGATACCTTCCCTCGTCAACACCTAGTTAATTATCACACTTGATTAGTATGCACTATTACTAATAAAATATACTATTGATGAGAGATCTAAATCCTTACCCTCGGATTCTCGAACAACCGTTATTTGTGGTTTTCTCCGTTAGATGGATCAAAACCCGATGACAACCCACTAACGAAAAGTGGTTCGGTTATGCATACGACTTCAAATAAACGATCTTCGTTAGCGGAGGTCCACAACCGGTGGAAAATCTTGTATTCGATATAGCCCTTCGCTTGAAGTTTGAGGGTATATGAGCCTCCTCTCTTCCAAACACTCCGTCTGCTCTTTTCGAACCTATCTTGTTAGTCTCAAAATCACCCCTAAAATAAAGTTGATTAATAAACTATCTAAAAAAGCGATATAAAAGAAAATGATAATCCTTACCTTGGATGATTTCAAAAGATCTCTCCTTAAATGTTGGTTTCAAAAAGGATCCTTAACAATCCCTTCCAAAGTTTCGGCCTAGGAGAAAAATGAGAGAATTAAGTTTCTAAATCGGCTATTCTAAAAGAAATAATGAAAACACTTAACAAAAATCCTTACTTAACCACTTGAAGATTCGACCTTATCAAAGTAGAAGAAAAGAAATGATGCTTTCGGCTTGAATAAAAAGAAGAGAAAAATATGATGTTTTTGGCTATGGTGGTTTCGGGTTTTCAACAAAAGAAAAGAAAGAAGAAGATGAAAATAGAGAATGGGAGTTTCGGCCTTAGCAAGGTAAATGAGAAGAGAAATTTGAGAGAAAGGGATGATTTGATTTTTGGTAGAAAATGGTTTTGGTTGAAAGTGAAGAAGGAGAAGATGATGATGATGATTAAAAGAAAAGAGATGAGGTAAGAGGCTTATGTGCATTCGGCCATGAGAGAAAAAGAAGAGAAAATAGGTCTTTGAAACTTTTGATACTTTCGGTTACAAAGTGAAGAGAAAGATGTTATGTTTAGGAGAAAAGAAACTAGAAAGACTTCTCAAACTGAAATGGTAAATTGCAAAAGACCAAAAGAAGGGAAAAAGGCTTCTCTTTTGTGTAGATAGGCATTCGGCTATGAACAAGGTTTTGGAGAGAAAATTGGTTAAAAATTTTGGCCAACTAACACCCTAATGCCTATGCAAAAATTAACCAACCTTACCAACATAATCCCTTTTCCTCCTCAATTCTTCCCCATCAATCCCTTGATTCCAAACACAATTAAACCTTCTCCCCTTAGCCCCTAAAGCCGACTAGGTTCATGGTCAAATGACCATGAAAAAGCTTTCAAAACACCATCCTTTCTTCAAGCCTTTTGTCCCCCTATTTTACCATATCTTCATGTTTCCATGTCATAACTTCTAGCTTGCCTTTTTCATATGGTCTACTAACCAAAAATAAAAAGATGACCATCCATTCTAGAATAGTCTTGGCCGACACTATAGGAAAAAAAAACAAAAAAATTAAAAATCCTTCCACTTGCTAACTAGGGGATTCGAACCTCTCTCCTCAAGCATTCACTCATGCACCATTACCACCTTGCCAATTGACTTATTATGTTTAAAACCTCTTGTCAATATTTCTTAAAGCCTATCTTGCTTAGCTCCATCTTATTTATTAAAAACTTAATATTTCTCTAAGCATTCACTTACATAATGAAGTTTGAAAAACTTCCAAAACACACTCAATTATACTTAGACATGCAACAACATACAATTAAATAAAATGCATAACCCCTATTTTCAGGATGTTACAATCTTGTTTCCCTAATACATAGAAAAAGCCAATTCTTAGTGTTTCTGGGCATTCTGAAGTTATAAACACACTCTAGAAGAAGACCTAAGGGGAGCACGCAGAGAAGAACGAAGAAATTACTCTAAGAAAGCCGTCAGAATCAATTCAGAAGTAGGATCTCCTTCAAGATTGAAGATCTCCATTCAACTTCTCTTGAAGTTTTTGGGTTTCTTTATATTCTGTTGTTTTCCTAATTTTGAGATGTGTTCCTTACAAAGTATGAACTAAATTCCCTAAATACCTAGGGAAGATGAAACCTATGATGGGCCTTGTTATTTAATTTCTAAATTAAATGATAAATAATTGAATTCTTGATCTCAATTATGTGTAATTATTCCATGTTTTAATGTTTTCAGGATATTAATTCATGATTGATGTGCTTATTTCAGTGGAGCAAAAGTCCTTATTTAAAAGTAGATCTTGCATAATTGAGTGGAGTTGCATGTAATCCTAGAAATAGGACGATATAAATCTATCGGATTAGAGCCAAATCTAATAGGGGAATCCATAGATCGAGTTAATTCGACAATAGGGGTTTTAATTAGAAAGAGATTTCAATTAATCAACCTAGAGTCAGTTATTTTTACTCTCGAAAGAGATATTGATAAAATTTAGGGATTTCTACGGATCAAGGCAAGTGAATAAATCGTTTGATTCAGATTCAAAATAATAAGTGAAATCTAGGTGGATTCTTTCCTGGGTATTGTCTATCTCATTGGTTTATTCTATTATTTTCTTACTTTATTCCCTGTTGCGTCCTTAATAATTAGTTAGATAATTTTAGATTAAAAATAACCCTTTCAATTTGTAGGCTAGATAATAAAAAAGATAGTAATTACTAGTACTTTTAGTCATTGTGGATATGATATTCCCGACTCACCATAGCTATACTATTATTCGATAGGTGCGCTTGCCTTTGTCGTGATTTTAGTTAGTTAAGTGAATCATTCAATATACTTTTAAAAGGTCTATTTTGATGAATCGTCCTACATTTGACTGATTGACTGTCCCTATTTCTTGTTATGACACTTTTAAAATATTATGAAGGGATGAAAGTTAATAACAAATTTGATTACGATGGGTGGTAGTGGATGAAAGACCAAGGGTTTTCCTCAAAATGCTAAAAATTTTGTCATCTTGCAATTGCATAACGCATAAAAATGGATGTGTAAAGCTTTTCCAAGTCAACAAATTTGCTAGTTTCATTGTTTAATAACATGTTTCTTCTTCTTTAATGACTCCTCCAACTGAGCAATTTTATCAGCACAGAATTTCTCTTGCTCAAGTATCAAGCTCTTCTCTTTCTTTCTGAATGTACCAACCAACATCAAAATTAATATAAATTATGTTTTATTAAAAATAAGGAACAACATTTTTTTATTTATAGCTTACACAATTGTTCATATCGCACAAACAGCTTTTTTTTTTTTTTGTCTTTTTGCAATCTAGAAATAGTATATGTGAAACAACATTAATAAATCAGAATACAATCAAAAGTTTAAATTCGAATAGAAATAAAGTTTTTTAGTTTATCGTTTTAAAATCATGGTTTTTTGGATCATAAACTTCAAAATCTAAAAAGTATAGTTTATGTCAATTATGGTTTTTTTTTTGTTAACGCTATTTTTTAATCCAAAAGATTTGGCTTAATACCTTGTTTAAAAGTTTCATTTAACTATTCAATGCTGATAACATACATACATGTTCTTTAGGTGCTTAAGTGTAAAAGTAAAGCTATATCAGTACTATGAAGCCAATGCATGAATTTAGAAATTGAAGAACTTCATTTATTATACTAAATTTTACTAATAATCAAGTTTCCAAAGAAATAAGCCAAAAACTAGTTTCAACATGTTTATTCATATCAAGAGTAGTTGAAGTTTAAAAGTATCACAACAAGACATAGGGACAAGTAGACTTTGTTATAAATATTATATGTATCAAATACAAATTAATTTGTTAAATTTCTTTGTTTACTTGTAGATGAGTGATCCAAAGCGAGATGGTTCAACTCAAAATTCACAAAATTCTTCCCTAAGCAGAGATAATCAAACAACAACCAAAGGAAGTGCTAGAAGAAATATTACTCCAAAAATAGCTTGTTGGAACCATTTCACCAAATATATAACTAAAGAGGGGGAGAAGAGAACAAGGTGCAATGCTTGTGATGTTACTTACACCATGAAATCAACTCCGGGTTCTACAACCAATTTGAATAATCATTTGAAGACATGCTTGAAAAGACCTCGAGGTAATACTTCTGACTCGAAGCAATCGGAATTACCATTTGTGAATACTAGCCAAGAAACAATGGATTTATCAACTTGGGTGTTTGACTAAGATGCGATTAGAAAGGCATTGGTTCATATGATAGTTATGGATGAACTACCTTTTAAACTTGTAGAGGGAATGGGGTTCAAATACTTTCTTAGTCTTCCATCTCGTTGGACAATTAGAAGGGATTGTTTTGACTTATTTAACTTCATGAAGAGTGTAATGAAGAATTATTTTGAAAAATATATAAGTAGAGTTTGTTTGATGACGACACTTGGACTTCATTGCAGAAGATATCTTGTAACAATCCGTTTTCTAGTGGTGTCAAAAATAGTCGTTTCGGACCACAAAACCAACGAGTGAGTTTGTAAATATTATTATTTAATATTTACTAGTCAAATATGGTGTCATATAGAATTTTGATATGATAATTTTTGTTAATTAAACGATTAGTTAAGTACAAGTGGTTTGTCCCTAAAGTCAAGTGGTTTTGAAAAATGAGGTATCGAGACCTCGTTTCTGTAAACCAAGCCCGTAAATATTTTTATTAAATATTTATGGAGTTACTATATAGGTGTATTTAATTTTGGTCCAGAAATTTTGATGTTTGATAGGTTAATTAAGGAAAAAGTATTCAATCGTAGAAGACGCAAAAGTTACTCACTATTGGTTTTTATTAATTAAATAGATTAAATGGATAAAGTGGAGTGATTAGCATGGTAATTAGACCATAATAATGGTAATGGACGGTTGTAAATAAGATGTAAATAAATTTTTTGTTTATGTTAAAATGTTAAAATAATAAAAATAATAAAAGTTAAAAACATAAGCATAAGTTGTCATCTTCTCGATTTTGAAGTCTCACCACTGAACACTATTGTTGTTAAACATCCAAGCTTGACCTTGTTTATAAAATTTCAGCCAAGTCCATTTTCACTAGTTTATCATGAATTTTAGGTTTTTGAAATCATTGTAATTTAATCTATGTAGCCCACGGAACATTTTGTGAAATTGTCAAAGTTTCAATAACTTTCCATTGAGGTTTTGAAGCTTTTTAGATGTTAATGCTTTGGTTTGAAGCTTGATGATGATTCTGGACTAATTTGAAAAGTTATTTTGCTTAGTTTTGAGTTTAGGAACTAAATTGTATAAAATGTAAAAGTTTAGGGCAATTGTGAAAAATGTCGATAAAGAAGTCATATGTATTAAATGGATTATTATAAAGTATTTGGGCTGATAATTGAAATAAATTGTTATTTAGATCAAGAGTCAATAGATAATTATAGAAAAGAGAAAATTGTTAATTAGTCCCTAATATTGCAATTTTTTATTTAGCCTTAGTAAGTTCATACGGTTTAATTTAGTATGATATATAATACTATATCGACTTGTGATTTATGATTTGTAGAATATGTGTATGTGTAATTAAATTGTATCAAATTGATTCAAGGTGAGAAATGCTATTAAACTGTAAAGTATTACGTGATTTTGTGTATTGAGCCCGGATGAACATAAGACAGGTACAATTGGCATGCCAATAGATTATTTTGCGCACTATACGAGATTGACTTGTGATGATATGATGATTCTGGACTTGTTATTATTCACTGAATATACCAGAGTCCAGCATTTGTTGTGGATTACCGAGTTATATTTACAGTGATTTTGATGTGTTTTGGGGGTGGATGTAAAGCCTACAGGCTTGACACTTGGTGCCCAGGTGTGTCTTTGGTTGGATTGGCTCGGTTAAGCATTCAGGCATGTCTTGGGTGGATAACCGCTTATCTGTATCTATTTATATCAATCATCGAGCATATTTTCAATGGTTATATGGCATGGCGATGATATGTGATTATTATTTGATTATGATGCCTTATTGATGACTTGTTTATGTTTTCATGATTTCTGATATTATATCGTGACTTGATAATATTTGATATCATACAAATGAGAACATAACCTGTTGAATGCTTGTGGTTGACAGGGTTAATATTAGTTAAAGAGTTTGTTAATTATAAAACTATGTTTTCAAAGTAAGTTATATCGTTTCAACATGTGATCATATATCGTTTTGCAGAATCGGGCAAATCCTATGCTTCAAGGAGTTTGTGTATTTGTTAATATAATGCAACTTAGTATTAGTTAAATATAGGGCAATAAGAGAGCCAATAGTTTTCTACATTTTGCTTTGCGTACAAGAATCGTTGAGGACAAATACAAAAAATTATAATGTCAGTTGTCGAAACCGTTTTTTGTTTAGAAAACGGGGTCGACTTTAAAAATGAAAATGGAGTCGCCATGTAACACCCCAAACTCGGCCCATGAGTCCTGACCGGATCTGGTATGTCACGGAGTAAAATAATTTGAGTCATTTTGAAAGTTCAGTGAAAACTTGGTAAAATTTGGCTAAGGTATGAAAACGGGGTTTGAAAACTTAGTTGGGCTTTTTATAAATACCGTTAATGAGAAACCCTTTTGAAACATTTGATCATGTAGCAATTTAAAATCGTCTCGAGTTATTGGGGACTTGGTAAATTTTGTTACCCGATGGTAACTTCCTTGAAAACTTCGTAGTAGTTACTTAGTTTTTAAAAAATTACTTTTTAGGTTCAATTAATCATTATGAAATTCCATTTGTATGAGTAAAATAAAGCAATAAAATAGACATCCAACAATAATAATAAAAGCGGCCTTATTACAATCCCAAAATAAAACTTAGAAAATAAATAACTAAAATTGAATTAAACAAGTTCCAAATATGAAAAACAAGCATGGCCGCCTCGAGTCCTCTCGGCTCCATCTCATGATCTACTCATCGCAAAATGTTAAGGAAGGGTGAGTCACAAGACTCAGTGTGTAAATCCCCTACCGGAAAAGCACTCATACACAAGATATTAATTTACATGCAAATATGCAACCCCATCTAGCCATCCATACTCCTTAACTACCCGTGTGGTCAAAACCATGATGACTTAGAGTCACAATTTTAATGATGAGGCCAACCCATCGTGTGGTCAAAACCACGATGACCATAGGTCACAAATAATCAAGTGTGGTCAAAACCTTTGGTGGTACCAAACCACCGGGACTTAGTCGCAAATAATCAATCGATGTGGTCAAAACCACCGATGACCATAGGTCACAAATAATCGATGGGGCCAACCCATCTTGTGGTCAAAACCACCGATGACCATAGGTCACAAAAATTTGATGGGGCCAACCCATCTTGTGGTCAAAACCAGGCTGGCAGATCCATAAAATCATCCCCTCCTCTCATCAATCCCACCATCACATGCTTTTATATCAATTTTCATATATCATGTCATAGCATTTAATATCATGTGATAGCATGCAAATCATATATCAAAAGTCACAAGTTAGGGACTTACCGAAAACCATGATTATACCACAAGCTAATCACAACCAAAAGATTAAGGGCAAACAATAAAGTCATGAAATTAATAAAGTGTGTATTGAGATCTTACACACCTGTTACAATCGTAATTCCTAGATTTCGAAACTCTGATCTACAACACTAGATCTTGACCTTACATTCGCCAATCATCTTTGTTAGTATCAAAAGCCTATTCGCCAAACCAAGATTGTACCAAAGGGTTTCACACGAACCGAAACCTTACCTACACGTCCTTTGAACACTAACCACCTCACGATATGTAAATCCGTTTCACTTCCTACAATCGGCAACCATACATATTAGTAGCCTTGACTTTTCGATTACTAAAAATATTGTTTATTAAAATAGATCCTTACCACCACTTACCTTAGGGAATAAATCCAAAACTTTCCTTAATGGCTATGGCTTCCACACTTATTGAAAATTGGCAGCACCCTTTTCCTTAAGGGAGATTCGGCCTAAGCACAATTGGAGGGCTGGAATTTTAGAGAAAAGGAGAAGGGTATTGACTAAGAAGAAACAACAATCTTTGAAATTTACGAGCAAATTTTGGCTAAGAGTTAAGGAGAATTCAATGACACAATGAAGAGAAGAAGAAGAAAAGAATTTGCTGGAAATTTTCCCTTAAAGAGGGGTATATTCGGCTAAAAGGAGCAAGAAAAAAGCTGGAAGTTTTGAATAGTTTTGCTAGGAAACAATTGAGAATTCGGCAGTAGCAAAATTTAGGGAGAAGAAAAGAAAATTATTTGAACTTTGGCACTTCTTTGCTGTACAAAATAGATATGGATAGCCCCCCAAGGTCTCCAAATTTCAGCAAACACCCTCTATTTTGTGATAATTTTCAGCCTTGAATTATCACAATTAAACCTAGCTTTTATCATCCTTTTAATCTCCTAATCCCCTCAACAATTTAATAGCAAATAAAACACTAAAAACTCCCCCTCTTCCAGCCGAATATTAGCAAAAAAATAAGCTCAATCTCTTATCAATTAAGAGTCCAATATGCTGCCAACACCCCCTCCCTCACAAGAGTAAAAGAGAGAAAAAATACAATTCTTTGCTTCTTTGTTTTGAACCAGGGACCTCTCTAATGCAGCCCCCTACAACGCCCCTTGCCATCTCTTCCAACCCGACTTTCATGTCAATTATCCTCTCCATTTATTTATAAAGCCTTCATACCTGGGCCCCTTTTCCTTTTAATGCCAAAGCCTAAAAAAAAATAAACTCCTTGTGCCTACCATGACTCGAACCCGAGTCCATGCACCAAGGTCCTTTAAGTGGTGCCCCAAGCCACTCCACCAGCCCGACTTTCATGCCATAAAACCCCATTCTTTAAATTTTAAAGCCCTCTTAACCTTAACGCCCAAAAGGAAAAAAATATTTCCCTTTTGTTACTGCCGAGACTCGAACCCAAGACCCCCTTTGACGCCACCTCTAAGGCACCTAAGTGGCACATGAAAGCCACTTAGACATGCTGTTCTTTGTGTCACGTTTCACCCAAAATTTTATTTAACCCCTATCCCCAATCTTCCTTCCTTTTAAACCCTTAAGAAGAAATTTTTAATTCCAAATCCATCCTAATTCGAGGTTATGTCAAGGCCCTAAATATGCTTAGAAATCAAAATATTTATTTCTACAAGCACATACATAGGGAATTAATTAAATTTTCAACAACCCCTAATTTAGGGTGTTACAGTTCTACCCCCTTAAAAATAATTTCGTCCTCGAAATTACTTACTAACGAATAGTCGTACATCTTAACTCACCGTACTACGCTTATGCTGCGCACTCTGATCTTAATAAAACTATCTTACTTCCTAGGCACAATCTCTAAATTCACAACCAAGGTTTCAGGCACTTCCCTAGTAAAACAAGAAACTCTACAATGATCAAAGCAATTAAGGGTATTCCAGAAATAAGGAACATAACCGTTGTCACATCTCGCACATCTTCCTCCTCATGACGACCAACCGCATAAACCAACCTTGGTTGCCTCGCCTCTGCACCTTGACTCTCCACGTCTGTTACCATTTTCATTACCCTAATCGCACCTCGACCCCTCTGTGGCTGTTGGTTATCCCTCCTGTTCGGTGCACGATCCTCACCCTCTGATCTCAGTTTAGCTGCCTTTTTCAGACAGTCTCTAACTCGATGCTCTATAGACCCACATTGAAGCATCCATGATTACCATTCCAACACTCCCCTTGTGAAACTTGCCACACCTATCACTGCAAGTGGCGGCCATTGAGGATTAGCAGCAGTAGGCCTAGCAGCTTGATCCAACCCATCAAACCTCGTCCTCTTCTGCTCATTACCCAAGAACCTTGAAGGTTCCTAGCTCCTCTCATTCCAATTTTGATCTTGGTTCCGTCTAACGGACTGTCTTACACCCTCAGCAACTTTAGATTTTTCCACCAAGACCGCCAACTCCATTTCCTGTTGTGGAGCTATCATCATCCCCAGTTCATCTCTAAGGCCATATTCAAATCTGACACAGCGCTCATGCTCGGTACCCACAATACCACGAGCATATCTACTCAATCGGAGGAACTCAGCTTCATACTCTGCCACTATTTTATTTCCTTGAACCAGGTTCAGGAAAGCCTTCCTCTGTACGTCTACATAGCTAGTTCCAATATATTTCTTCTAATAAGCTTCCCTGAAGAACTTCCAAGTGAGATTTTCTGCCACCGTTCCATCCCTTACGGTGAGCCACCACTGATATGACTCATTCCGAAGAAGAGAGATGATACCCTTCAGCTTCTCAGCGGTGAAATCCAAATCACCCATAATCCTTTCAGTGGATTCTAGCCAATACTCCGCCGCACTGGGCGCCACTCCGGACACTCCTCGAATACTTCTGCGCATTGGCGAGTCGTTTAGCCACGATTTACGGGTTCCTGCACCTGCTTGACCTCGACTACCCAATACCGTGTCTGACTTGGGATACAACATCGTTACCACCGTCGATCTTGGAACTCGGTCTCTGCCAAGCAAATCCGACATCTCATTTCGGACCCATGATCGGACCTTGCTGGTTCAGACAAGGTCATCCTGCCTCTACCGCGGCCACGGGGCGGATGTCCACGACCTCTAGAACTCATTCTAACGATTGCGCTTATCTGTTTAAGAATTTTATGTATTAGTACTTGTTTCACTAATTATACACGTAGGAATTTTATGATAGGAGCTTTAGGAGTGGTTCTTTCGTAATCATACAAGCACACAGTCTTTCATTCATTCATTCCAAAGAGACGTTGTAGTTTTGTTGTGATTGTTTTTTCACTATCCATGGGTATTTTCGTAATTTGTCCTAAAGGGGTATTTTTGTAATTTTTCAAAAATAAAATTTCTCTGATAATTTTGTCAAGAGTTATTTTGAAACTCTTAAATTCTCGGGGTATTTTGAAAAATTTTGAATTTCGGGCGTATTTCGGTAATTTTTGAAGTTCAAGGGCATTTTGGTAATTTTTGCAAATCGGGGTAAATTTGTAAAATTTTTAAGAAATCAGGGATATTTCAAAAGTTGTAAAACTTTGAGGGCTCTTTTTGATAATTGTATTTTCCAAAATAGTGATGTTGCAAAATTTCGAAGGTTAGGGGTATTCTGGTAATTTTGTAAGTTAGGGGCAATTTTGTAATTTTCTAAAATCATGATGTTTTTGATATTTTACAAAGTAAGGTTGGGCACTTTATATATAATGAAAATTTTGATTAAAACTGTGGGTATTTTGGAAATTTCATAATTCAAGGGCGTTTTCGAAATTTTACCCCTAAGGGTATTTTAGTAATTTTTTTCACATTCGGGGCATTTTCACAAAAATGATTTCCAAAAATTGGGTTCTAAATGATTTTACAAAAGAAGAATATTTTGGAAATTCCTATTTGAAAATTTTTCACATGGAGGGTATTTTGCTAATTTATAAGCTGTGGTATTTTGGTCATTTTTCAAACTGAAGGGTAGTTTGGTCTCTTTTTTTTTTTTAAACAAGGTTTTAGTTACTTTAAAAACAAAATGACTAGTCCCTTTCGGGTTTTAGTTATCAAGTTTAGCCTGTGAGTGTGTCGTCTTAGCTAGGATGAGCCGTCACTCGCACAGGTAGGATTCGAGTGAGTAGGAGGTGAGTCACGAGGACTGCTTAAATACCAGGCTTCCACCGAATCCAATCCTAGACATGCGTATAACGATTGCCACATCCCTTGCTCAGTGACAACTCACAGGTTTTGTTTAGGGAATTATTAAGTCTTATGCATAGTTGAGGTATGCTAGCCCTAGGGTTCAAAAATTTCTATTCTAATAGTCTACGTTCCCAATTTACCCTTCTACCCTTCATCAAAAGAATTCACAAAAATTGATAGAAGTACTTACCTAGGTGGATAGGTGCCGGAGACTCGTGCCATCTTTGTTCAAGCCAACAGTTTCTAAAAACATCATAATAAGGCCTACTTAGCAAAACCAAACATTTTGGGCCTTGGGCCCCCAGTAGAGTTTTGAGCAAGACTCGATACTAAAATGTAACACCCCAAACTGACCCATGAGTCTGACCGGATCACGGTATGTCACGGAGTAAAATAATTTGAGTCATTTTGAAAGTTCGGTGAAAACTTGGTAAAATTTGGCTAAGGTATGAAAACGGGGTTTGAAAACTTAGTTGGGCTTTTTATAAATACCGTTGTGCTGAGAAACCCTTTTGAAACATTTGATCATGTAGCAATTTAAAATCGTCTGAGTTATTGGGGACTTGGTAAATTTTGTTACCCGATGGTAACTTCCTTGAAAACTCATAGTAGTTACTTAGTTTTTAAAAAAATTACTTTTAACCGGTTCAATTAATCATTATGAAATTCCATTTGTATGAGTAAAATAAAGCAATAAAATAGACATCCAACAATAATAATAAAAGCGGCCTTATTACAATCCCAAAATAAAACTTAGAAAATAAATAACTAAAATTGAATTAAACAAGTTCCAAATATGAAAAACAAGTATGGCCGCCTCGAGTCCTCTCCGGCTCCATCTCTGCGATCTCCTCATCTACAAAATGTTAAGGGAAGGGGTGAGTCACCAAGACTCAGTGTGTAAATCCCCTACCCGAAAAAGCACTCATACACAAGATATTAATTTACATGCAAATATGCAACCCCACCTAGCCATCCATACTCCTTAACTACCCTGTGTGGTCAAAACCACTAATGACTTAGAGTCACAATTTAAATGATGGGGCCAACCCATGGTGTGGTCAAAACCACTGATGACCATAGGTCACAAATAATCAAGTGTGGTCAAAACTACTGGTGGTACCAAACCACTGGGACTTAGTCGCAAATAATCAATCGATGTGGTCAAAACCACTGATGACCATAGGTCACAAATAATCTGATGGGGCCAACCCATCTTGTGGTCAAAACCACTGATGACCATAGGTTACAAATAATCTGATGGGGCCAACCCATCTTGTGGTCAAAACCACTGGCGACAGTCCATAAAATCATCCCCCTCCTCTCATCAATCCCACCATCACATGCTTTTATATCAATTTTCATATATCATGTCATAGCATTTAATATCATGTGATAGCATGCAAATCATATATCAAAAGTCACAAGTTAGAGGACTTACTCGAAAACCATGATTATGCCACAAGCTAATCACAACCAAAAGGTTAAGGGCAAACAATAAAGTCATGAAATTAATAAAGTGTGTATTGAGATCTTACACACCTGTTGCTATCGTAATTCCTAGATCTCGAAACTCCGATCTACAACGCTAGATCTTGACCCTACATTCGGCCAATCATCTTTGTTAGTATCAAAAGCCTATTCGGCCAAACCAAGATTGTACCAAAGGGTTTCACACGAACTCGAAACCTTACCTATACGTCCTTTGAACACTAACCACCTCACGATATGTAAATCTGTTTCACTTCCCTACAATCGGCAACCATACATATTAGTAGCCTTTGGCTTTTCGATTACTAAAAATATTGTTTATTAAAATAGATCCTTACCACCACTTACCTTAGGGGAATAAATCCCGAAAACTTTCCTTAATGGCTATGGCTTCCCACACTTATTGAAAATTGGCAAGACCCTTTTCCTCAAGGGAGATTCGGCTAAGCACAATTGGAGGCTGGAATTTTAGAGAAAAGGAGAAGGGTATTCTGCCAAGAAGAAACAACAATCTGGAAATTTCGAGCAAATTTTGGCTAAGAGTTAAGGAGCATTCAAAAGACAATGAAGAGAGGAAGAAGAAAAGAATTTCTGGAAATTTTCCCTTAAAGAGGGGTATATTCGGCTAAAAGGAGCAAGAAAAAGCTGGAAGTTTTGAATAGTTTTGGCTAGGAAACAATTGAGAATTCGGCAGCAGCAAAATTTGGAGAGAAGAAAAGAAAATTATTTGAACTTTGGCACTTCTTTGCTGTACAAAATAGATATGGACAGCCCCCCCAAGGTCTCCAAATTTCAGCAAACACCCTCTATTTTGTGATAATTTTCAGCCTTGAATTATCACAATTGAACCTAGCTTTTATCATCCTTTTAATCTCCTAATCCCCTCTACAATTTAATAGCAAATAAAACACTAAAAACTCCCCCTCTTCCAGTCGAATATTAGCAAAAAAATAAGCTCAATCTCTTATCAATTAAGAGTCCAATATGCTGCCAACACCCCCTCCCTCACGCCAAAAAGAGAGAAAAAAAATACCAATTGCTGCTTCTTTGTTTCGAACCAGGGACCTCTCTAATGCAGGCCCCTACAACGCCCCTTGCCATCTCTTCCAACCCGACTTTCATGTCAATTATCCTCTCCATTTATTTATAAAGCCTTCATACCTGGGCCCTTTTTCCTTTTAACGCCAAAGCCTAAAAAAAATAAACTCCTTCTGCCTACCATGACTCGAACCCGAGTCCATACACCAAGGTCCTTTAAGTGGCGCACCAAGCCACTCCACTAGCCCGACTTTCATGCCATAAAATCCCATTCTTTAAATTTTAAAGCCTTCTTAACCTTAACGCCCAAAAGGAAAAAACATTTCCCTTTTGTTACTGCTGAGACTCGAACCCAAGACCCCCTTTGACGCCACCTCCAAGGCACCTAAGTGGCGCATGAAAGCCACTTAGACATGCTGTTCTTTATGTCACGTTTCACCCAAAATTTTATTTAACCCCTATCCCCAATCTTCCTTCCTTTTAAACCCTTAAGAATAAATTTTGAATTCCAAATCCGTCCTAATTTGAGGTTATGTCAAGGCCCTAAATATGCTTAGAAATCAAAATATTTATTTCTACAAGCACATACATAGGGAATTAATTAAATTTTCAACAACCCCTAATTTAGGGTGTTACACGCCACCAATGTTTTTTGAGGTGTGATTGGGTCACCTTAAGATTGATCGTTAAAACATTTTGATTTATTAAAACGATAGTTTTGGCCTACAAAATTTCGAGAAAATAGGTTCGGGAGTCGATTACGCACAAGGAAGGATTAGTGCCCTCGTAACGCCCAAAATTGGTACCGAATTGATTGATTAACATCTTGGTGTCGAAAATTTGAAAAGATTTTAAAATACGATCCTCTTTGCTAAAGAAAACTTGAATAAATTAAACCGGATGTCAAGACCCACTTATTTTGAAGGAATAAAATATCATACCCAGTGAGTTAGGATACGACATTTCGAGTCCTCAAAACTAAGCTTGTCTTTTGCCATTCAAAACTCATACATTTAAATTTAAGAAGGATATTTGGTGATTTGGGTCAAATGAAAAAAATCGAAACCCAGTAAGTTAGGGCACAATTTCTCAAAATTCCCAAATATAGAATATTGCCTTTATTTTTTTTAAACCCTTATCTTAAGATAACAAAATTTCACATCCAGTGAGTTAGGACACAACATCTGGAAATCCCGAGAATAAGTTTTTATTTGAAACTTGTACATTTTGATTAAAAAATGGTACTCGATTACTTAGATTCAACGAGGAAAATTGGAACCCAGTAAGTTAGGGCACAATCTTCTTGAAGAACTTAAATACCGAATATTGTCTTATGTTGAAGATTTTTGAATGAAATAATTTCAAAACTTAAACGATATTAAAACACGACTTTTAAGTGAATGAAATGCGATGGAATGATAATATACAACAAAGTAATAATTCATAAAAATATTGCACTAATGAATCCAATGAATACAAATTAAGAAGTACAATACATATGGTAGCAATAATCACACAACACACAATTTCAATATTAACAGTTGACAAAAACGACACAAAATTATATATAAAAGAAAGAAAAGATAAAAAAAAAAAGCAAATGATATGAAAATGTTTAGAATAAATAATGAATGAAACAAATCATGTAAAAAAAACAAATAAAAGCTTTTTTTTTTAAAAATAATGTAAGTAAGTTTTAAATAAATAATATATAAAAATAAAGTTTAAAATAAATACTATAAGTGGAAATAATATAAAATAGTTTAAAATAATTAATGTACAAAACAATTTAAAATAAAATAATCTATAAAGTGATTTAAAATAACTTAATTTATAAAACAATTTGAAATAACATATAAAAATTTAAACTAAATAATATATAAAAGGAAATTTAAAATAGATAATATATAAAATAACTTATATAATAAGTTCAACATAAATAATGCGTAAAAAAATCAACATAAGTAGTACATAAAATTTAAAATAAATAATGTATAAAAAATTCAAAAACAAACAGTGAATGAAGATTTAAAATAAATAATTTAAAATAAGCAGATATGTATATAAATTTATAAGAATAAAACAATTTAAAATAAATAATAAAAGAGAGTTTGCAAAAAATAAATAAAGTAATGTAGAACAAATAATTTATAAAATAATTTAAAATAATACTTAGAACAACAAATAAAATAAAGCCATTTAATATAAATAATACGTAAAATATTAACATGAATGAATTAATAACGAACTAAAAGGACTAAAACAAAATAGGAGTAAAATTAAAAGTAAAAACTGTAACTAAATAGACAAATTGGGACCAAAAATAAAAAGGGATGAAAAGAGCGAGGATCGAATGGGCAAAAAGCCCAATATCCGGATACGTGTCCACTTTTCCAACTGTCAGGGAATCAAAGACTCGATTAAAACACGCAACAAAGCTACGGGTCAAATTTATAAAATAAAAAAAGGGAGAAAAACCAAATCAGAAGTGCCCAAAAAATAGAGGGACTTGGGGCACAAATATCCCATTTAATAGAAACGCGCGGATCCTGATTGGAGCGGGTCGGATCGATCCGTTTCATACCAATACGATGTCGTTTTGGTGTCTTTGCACACTGACCCAAAATGGCGCCGTTTTATGATCCTATATAAGTCAAATTTCTTTACAAAAAAATCATTCCATCATTCAAAATAAAAAAAAATCCAAAAAATCTTCCCCCTTCTCTCAACCTAGGCGATTTTTGGCCTAGCTCCGGTATAGTCCGCCACCGCGCATGCCACGGTCGACGCTGCCATATACAACGGCCGAAAGGCCAAAAACCTTCATTTTTAGGCAAATCGAAGGTAATCTCCTCCCTCTTTTTATTTTATACCTTATGCCTTTGTTTTATCTAATTTTTTTTGTAAAAATAAGATGAACAGAGAACGAAAAAAAAAGAAAAGAAAATAAAAAAAGCCAAAGAATCGAAACCTTTTTAAACTTTTATATCTGTTTCTTTTCAATTTTGCTATTGTGTATTCGTATTGTATTCGTGTGTAGAAGAAGCAAATACAAATATTGAATGGCTTTTTATAGTCGAATAAAAGAAATAAAAGAAAATACAAAGACCATTTTTCTTATTTGCTGCTGTATTGTTGCTGTTATTTATTGTTTGTTTTTACAGGTACAAGGCTGCATGGATGTACGGAGGAGGAGCAACGGCGGGGGGAGCTTCTTGTGTTTAGGGTTGCTGAAAATGTTAAAAGAAATGGGCCTATAGAGCTTGTAATTGGGTTGTGATTGTTAGGCCATGTATTTGGGTTTAACTTGGGTTTTAAGGTTTGGGTTTTGGGTTATGTATTGGGATACAATTTTGTATTTGGGTTTGGGTTTGATGTAAATGGACATTTGATTTATTAGATTTTGGACTGTTTATTTTTGGTTTTTTGTTTTTGGTATAGGCTTGGGCAAAATGGGCCTATTACAGCTGCCCCTCTTTCCTCATTGTCATGTAACGGGAATAGAGCAAAGACTTTAAAAAGGCCAATTTTGTCCGGTCTTGCTGAATCCTGACTTCTTGGCACTTCTTTTCTTGAATAGCCTCATTCCATCCCACTGCATCTTCAAGGGCATAGGAACTAGCGCTTCGATCCAATTCAAGGATATTAGACTTGTAGCTTCAATCTGCTCCGCTGCAACTTCAGGGAGATAAGATTTGCTATCTTCAGTCTGCTCTACTGCAACTTCAGGTAGAGGTAAGGTTGGTGGCTTCAATCAGCTTCACTACAACTTCAGGAAGATAAAATCCACCGTAATCTGTAGCTTTAATCTATTTCACTGCAACGCCAGGGAAATGAGATTTTCTATCTTCAGTCTGCTCTGCTCCAACTTCAGGGAAACAAGGCTGTGGCTTCAATCTGCTCCACTGCAACTTCAGAAAGATAAGATCTACTGTAGCTTTAATCTATTCCACTGCGTCTTTAGGAAATAAGATTTATTGTCTTGATCTTAGGTCGCAAACCGTGGAAATAAGGCGGGTGGCTTCAATCTGCTCCACTGCAACTTCAAGAAGATAAGATATGCCGTAATCTGTAACTTTAATCTGTTTCACTGTAACACCAGGGAAATAAGATTTGCTATCTTTAGTGCGCTTCTCGCAACTTCGTGGAAAGCGAGGTCGTGGCTTCAATCTGCTCCACTGCAACTTTAGGAAGATAAGATCTACCATAGCTTTAATCTGTTCCACTGCGTCTTTAGGGAAATAAGATTTATTGTCTTTAGTCTTTTCCGTTGTAACTTCAGGGAAATAAGGATGGTGGCTTTAATCTGCTTCACTGCAACTTCAGGAAGATAAGATCTGTCGTAATCTGTAGCTTTAATTCGTTTCACTGTAATGCCAATGAATAAGATTTTCTATCTTTAGTTTGCTTCGTTGCAACTTCAGAGAAACGAGGCTGTGGCTTCAATCTGCTCCATTGCAACTTCAGGAAGATAAGATCTACCGTAGCTTTAATCTGTTCCACTGCGTCTTTAGGGAAATAAAATTTATTGTCTTCAGTCTTCTCTGCTGCAACTTCAGGGAAATAAGGCTGGTGGCTTCAATTTGCTTCACTGCAACTTCAGGAAGATAAGATCTACCGTAATCTGGAGCTTTAATCTGTTTCACTGTAACGCTAAGGGATAAGATTTTCTATCTTGATCGCTCATTGTAACCCAGGAAACAAGGTCGTGGCTTCAATCTGCTCCACTGTAACTTCAGGAAGATAAGATCTACCGTAGCTTTAATCTGTTCCACTGCGTCTTTAGGGAAATAAGATTTATTGCTTCAATTTGCTCTACTACAACTTAGGGAGATAAGGGTAATGGCTTCAATTTGCTTTACTGCAACTTCAAGAAGATGAGATTTGCCATGGTGGATTTGATCCGACCTACTGCAACTTTAGAGGTGTTGGACCTGTGGATTCGTCGATCTTGTTACATCCTCCTTTGGGGAACATGACCTGTAGAATCGATTTATGGACTTATGCTTATGCATAATGATTAGTTTATCATGATCGGAATGAATCAAATGCTCCTAACTAAATGTATTATGGACGAAATTTGCATGAATGCAGAATGTCATGAGAATGATCATTTTTTTTAAATGTCCAATAATTAGGATGCAATGATCAGAATGAATCAAATGCTCCTAACTAAATGATATTATGGATGACATTTGCATGAATGCAGAATGTCATGAGAATGATCTTTTTTTTTTTTTTAAAAATGTACAAGAATTAGGATGCAATGATCGAAATGAATCAAATGCTCCTAACTAAATGATATTATGGATGACATTTGCACGAATGCAGAATGTCATGAGAATGATCGTTTTTTTTTAAATGTACAATAATTAGGATGCAATGATTGGAATGAATCAAATGCTCCTAACTAAATGATATTATGGATGACATTTGTATGAATGTAGAATGTCATGAGAATGATCCTTTTTTTTAAATGTACAATGATTAGGATGCAATGATCAGAATGAATCGAATGCTCCTAACTAAATGATATTATGGATGACATTGGTATGAATGCGAATGGCATGAGAATGATCCCTTTTTTAAATGTACAATAATTAGGATGCAATGATCAGAATGAATCAAATTCTCTTAACTAAATGATATTATGGATGACATTTGCATGAATGCAGAATGTCATGAGAATGATCCCTTTTTTTTAAAAAAAAATTTGCAATGATTAGAATGCAATGATCAGAATGAATCAAATGCTCCTAACTAAATGATATTATGGATGACATTTGCATGAATGCAGAATGTCATGAGAATGATCCTTTTTTAAATGTACAATGATTAGGATACAATGATCAAAATGAATCAAATGCTCCTAACTAAATGTATTATGGATGACATTTGCATGAATGCAAAATGTCATGAGAATGATCCTTTTTTAAATGTACAATAATTAGGATGCAATGATTGGAATGAATCAAATGCTTCTAACTAAATGTATTATGGACGACATTTGCATGAATGCAGAATGTCATGAGAATGATTTTTTTTTAAATGTACAATGATTAGGATGCAATGATTGGAATGAATCAAATGCTCCTAACTAAATGTATTATGGATGACATTTTCATGAATGCAGAATGTGATGAGAATGATCCTTTTTTAAATGTACAATGATTAGGATGCAACGATCAGGATGAATCAAATGTTCCTAACTAAATGTATTATGGACGACATTTGCATGAATGCAGAATGTCATGGAATGATCCTTTTTTAAATGTACAATGATTAGGATCCAATGATCGGAATGAATCAAATGCTCCTAACTAAATGATATTATGGATGACAATTGCATGAATGCAAAATGTCATGAGAATGATCCTTTTTTTAAATGTGCAATGATTAGGATGCAATGATCGAAATGAATCAAATGCTCCTAACTAAATGATATTATGGATGACATTTGCATGAATGCAGAATGTCATGAGAATGATCTTTTTTTAAAGCTTAGGGTTGTCATTGCTCGTTGTTCTTTAAGGTCGTACTACTAACGTCATATCCTGTCTTTTTGTTCAACCAACTTTTTGACAGAAAGTCTGAAAAAATGGTCACTGTTTAGAGTTTCCTTCTCAAATATTTCCAACCCTTAGGCTTGGTGAGTCTTAAATAAAAGTCATGTTTTAGATCTCGTATTATTTAGAGGCTTCCAGAGTAATATGCAAAACTCCTTTTGTGAAAGTATTATTAGTCCATTAATCATTATTTCAATACAAAAATGCTTGAAAATGATCATAATGATAGACAAAACTGAAATTTATCAAGAGCAAAATATGAAAAGAATAGGCTAATTAAAGAAAGCGAACATTGCTAGAATACAAAATGATGAGGGGAAAAGATAGGTGCCCCAGATATCGCAGCCTGAGCTTCTCTGTACGGACTTCCTGAAGACCATTTTAAGCTCAATATGTGTTTAGGGGATCAAGAGTACCCTGTTGATGCCCCAAGACGTAACATCTATCCCTCCTCTTAATTCAGGTATAGCAAGATCACTGCATACCCCTTATTTGATTGCAATTTGAGCCACCCTTTTCAGGTTTTCAACTCAAATCCCCTTTGTTCTTAAGGCACCTTTTGCGGGTTTTCACCTTGGCCTCTCCGTTTTTCATTTTTTTAGAAAGTCTCAAAGTGCCCTTTGCGGGTTTTCACTTTGGCCTCTTTTCCTCTTCAAGTATAGTATTTCTTAACTTAATCTGAATTACAAGATTAGGCAAGTTTTTCCCATCCATTTCAGCCAAGATCAGTGCTCCTCCGGAGAAAGCCTTTTCCACCACATAAGGTCCTTTCCAATTTGGTATCCATTTCCCTCTGAAATCCTTTTGTATGGGGAGGATTTTTTTTTCAAAACTAAGTCCCCCTTGTGAAATTCTCTTGGGTGAACATTTTTTTCATAAGCTCGCATCATTCTCTTTTGGTACATCTGACCATGCCGAATAGCTCTTAGCCTTTTCTCCTCAATCAAATTCAACTTATCATATCGAGACTGGATCCATTCTGCTTCATCCAACTTCAGTTCTGACAAGACTCGAAGGGAAGGAATTTCAACTTCAGTGGGTAAATCCACCTCCATTCCATAGACCAATGAGAAAGGAGTTGCCATGGTAGAGGTCCTGACTGATGTTCGATAAGCATAAAGAGCAAATGGTAATTTCATCATGCCAATATTTATAAGTTTCAGCCATTTTCCCCACAATCTTCTTAATGTTTTTATTGGCCGCTTCTACTGCACCATTCATTTTTGGACGATACGGTGATGAATTGTGATGTCTAATTTTGAACTGACTGCAAATCTTCGCTATCGTATTGTTGTTCAAGTTTAATGCATTGTCGATATGATCCTCTCAGGCGTTCCATATCGACATATGATCTCCTTTTTTAGGAATCTGTTGACTACCGACTAAGTAACACTGGCATATGAAGCAGCCTCTACCCACTTGGTGAAATAATTGATGACTATAAAGATGAACTGATGCAATTGGAAGCTTTTGGAGAGATTGGCCCGATGAAATCCATGCCCCACATAGAGAAAGGCCATGGGGAAGTCATAACATGCAAAGGCGAAGGAGGTACATGAATTTTGTCTCTGTAAATTTGGCATTGTGGCATCTTTTAGCATAATTGATGCAGTCTCCTTCCATGGTAGACTAATAGTACCCAAATCTCATAATTTGTCTAGCCATTGTGAAACCATTAGCATGCATTCCAAAAACACCCTCGTAGACTTCTTCCAGAATTTTCTTAGCTTCAACAGCATCCGCACATCTCAATAGTACCTGATCCTTTCTTCTTTTGTATAGGATCTCTTCATCTAAGACATAGTCACAGGCTGGTCTTCTCAACGTCCTCTTTTAGTTCTCGGTCGCCTGATCAGGGTATTCACAATTTCTCACGTATCGTAATTATCGTAACCATTTTTTGAGGGGGGTGAAACGGTAAACGACGCGGTCGACTCAGTTTTTGAAAAATAGAAAAGGAAAGGAGTCGCCACCGATCTTTGTTTGGTGTGATCGGATCACCTTTGTTTTAATAAAACATTTAATTTACTAAAACGGTGCTTTTTGGTGGTGAACTTTGAGAAAGCAGGTTCGGAGGTCGATTACGTGCGAGGAAGGATTAGCACCTCGACACGCCCAAAATTGGTACCAAACTGATTGATTGATGTCCTATTTGTTGAAAACTTTAAAAGGATTCAAAACGCAATGCTTTTTATTTTTAAAATTGAAAGGACGTTAAGACTTTCTTATTTTCAAGAGGTAAAGCATCATGTCCGATGAAGTTAGGGCACAATACTTTAAACTCCAAACTAAGCTCGCCTTTTGAAACTTGGTTTTTATTTGGGAGGATCTTCCATTTATTAAATCAAATGAGAAATCGAACCCAGTGAGTTAGGGCTCGGTTTCCGAGATTTCAAATACTAAGATTGCCTCTATTTTAGGAAAAGAAACTTATCTCGAAGTATCTAGATGTCGAGTCCAAGAAGTTAAGCGCGACATTTCAAATTTTCGAGATTAAGCTTTTGTTTAGAAATGTATTTGTTTAAAAAGGACATTCGGTCATTTAGATTAAACGAGAAAATCACGACTTAAAGGAGATATCCCGTTGTTTAACATAAACGAAAAACCGGAACCCAGAAGTTAGGGCTCGATCTTCCGAATTTTCAAACACGAACATCATCTTTATTTTTGAAAATTTGATTGATTGATATCAAACAAAGTAATGAGACTAACGAATTTAGCGAACATCTGAATAAATCGATTTTTATAAATAAATGAATGAGCACATAAATAATGAAATAAGAATGACGATAATAAAGTTATAGAAACGGATATAATAATAATAATAACGACAATAAAATAAAGAATATGATAAGTAAAGCGCCTTAAAGTATTAAAGGAGTAAGGACAAGAAGCGAATAAATAATAAATAAATGAAATGACAAAATGAAAGAATAAATAAATAATGAATAAAATAACAAAAATCACAAGTGGTGAAAATTTAAAGAATGAAGATCAAATTTAAATTAAATAATTGAAATAAAAATGATATGCTAAAGAGAATGATATATTGACGAGCGAATAATAAGGAGGGTTAATAAAGTAATAAATAAACAAATAAAGGCAAAATGAAAATAATAATAATAGGGTATTAATAATAAAAAATGGAGCGACAATGGTAGTAATAAAAATAACAATAACAAGTATAAAAGTAAATAAGTAAACAAGAGTAAAAATATAATAATAATAATAATAATAATAATAATGAACAGTGGTGAAATATAATGGAAATAATAAACGATGATAACAAAAATTAATAATAATAAAAATAATAAAAAAATAATAGTAAAAATGGTGCAAATTGCAAAATAACTGAAAAAGGATCAAATTGCATTAAGAATAAAAGTTCTGGGGTTAATTTATAATAAACGAAAAGGGGAGAGGACCCCATTGTGATGCGCGCGAAAACAAGAGGGACTGGGAGCACAAATTTACCCAAACCGCCTAAACGCGACGTTTTAAAAGGGACTAAATTGGTAATCACGCAAAGTTCTGGGCCAAATAGTAATATAGAAAGTCCTGATTGTAAAAAATGAAAAATACGGAAGGACCACGAATAAAATTCCCATTTTTTTCGGCAAAACACGCGGATCCTCGGAGCGGGTCGGGTCGGATTCGGGTCACGATGAACGACGTCGTTTTAGGGCCACCAGACGTGCCCTAAACGACGCTGCTTTTGAAATGTTTATAAATATAAATTTTTTGCTTTTTTTTTTTTCATTTTGCACTTTTAAAAAAAACTTTTAGCTTTTGTTTTCCGCAGGGTCGACCGGTGGAGATTTTCGGCGAGGGTCACGCCGTCATTGTTGTTAGCGTGCCACCGCATACAGTGGCCAAAATTTGAAAGGTCGCCTTTTTTTATATATTAGTTTTGTTTTTTTATCGATTTATTTCTTTTATTTTTTGAAAACCAGAGAGAGAGGAAAAAAAACCTTCCGTTTGGGCCCCGATTTCGGCTTCGACTGACGGAGAGGACTCGACAGAACGCACAGGGTCGGGTAGGTTTCTCCTTCTCTTCGTTATTATTATTCGTAATATAAAATAAAAAAATAAAAAAAACGATGAGCAGATGAAACGAAAAAAGAAATAAAAAGTAATAGTTTATTATAAGACGAGAACGGGAATGTTTTAAAAAAAACAACCTTTTTGGTGACTTTGGTTTCCGATTTCTGATGATTTTTATACTCTGAGTCTCTCTGTTTTTTTTTCGAAACAAAAAAAAGGCTCTTTTTTTGCTATACTTGCTCTCTGTTTTTCGAAAAGCCCTCCTTCCTCCCTTCTTTTACAATGATTTTTTGGTGGCTTTTATAGCCAAAGCTGAAAAAAGAAAGACAAAATTGCTTCTCTCTTTGTTGTGGCGTGATTTCGTTTTGCAGGCTCGGACGGTGGAGCTGGTCGGACGGAGGTGTCAGACGCTTGTGGCTTGGTGGGGGCAGAGGTCAAGTCGAGGCGGAGGGCTAGGTTTCTTTTTTGTCTTTTTTTCTTTGTTTTTCTTACTCGCTTTTCGAGTTTGGGTTGGGTTTGGGTTTGTAAATGGGCCTGTAATTGTTTTGTTAATGTTATTGGTCTTGTAATAATTTTTTTTAATATTTTTTGATTGGGCCCGGGCAATTTGGGCTCTACAGCTGCCCCTCTTTGCTCATTGTCGTGCAACGGGAATAGAGCAAAGACATAAAGAGGGACCAAATTTGCCCGGTTCTGCTGAGTCCTGACTTCTTTGGTGCTTTTCTTCTTCATGTAGCCTCATCCCAGTCTACCGCGTCTTGTTACTTCAATCCGCTCCATCGCTATGTGGTTTCAATCGCTTTTGTCTTTGCGATTTCAATAGGATGTGACTTGTTTATTTTTGATCCGATGCATCTTCGGAGAGATGAAGTCTTGGTCTTCAAACCTATCCCACCTCTAGTTAAGGCGATAGGACTAAAGCTAACCATACTCCCTACTTGGTTAGGGACGGGAGTTACAAATTTTGACCTATTCCATCTTTGGTCGGTGGCAATAGGAGGGTGGCCAACATCATGTTCTCTCTTTCGTTAGAGAGCCAGATTTAGCCGATCTTGCTCCGCCTTTGGTTAGGCGACAAGATCTACAACTTTCTTTTGATCCATTCCACTGCTGGTCAATGGAAATAGGATGGTGGCTTAAATCGTGTTCCCTACTGGTTAGGGAGCCAAGATTCGCCTTCGATCTTGCCCCACTACTCGGTTAGGGTGACAAGATCTACAATTTTGACCTATTCCCTTTCTGGTCGGTGGCAATAGGAAGGGTGGCCTAAATCGTGTTCCCCTTTGGTTAGGAGCCATGATTTGCCTTCGATCTTGCCCCACTACTGGTTATGGCGACAAGATCTACAATTTTGGCCTATTCCACTGCTGGTCGGTGGCAATAGGACAATCTTCAACCTATTCCATCACTGGTTGACGGCAATAGGACAATCTTCAACCTATTCCATCACTAGTTGATGGTTATAGGACAGTCTTCAACCTATTCCATCACTCGTTGATGGTAATAGGACAATCTTCAACCTATTCCATCACCGGTTGATGGTAATCCCGATTGTAAAAATGAAAATGCGGAAGGACCACGCGAATTTTCCATTTTTCGGAAAAACACGCGGATCCTTTGGAGCGGGTCGTTGCTTCTTGGTCACGATGAACGACGTCGTTTAGGGCCATCGATCGGACCTAAACGACGCTCGTTTTATAACCTTTATAAATTCAATTTTTCCTTTTTTCTTCATTTATGACTTCAAAAAAAACTTTTCACCCTCTTTGGTTTTCTCTGCGGGGAACTCAGGAGGATTTTCGACAAGGGCCACCGCGGATCGTCGTCCGACAAATGGAGCTACACCGCTCATGGGATGGAAGAAAAAAAATTTGTTTTTTTTATTTTTTTATATCTTGATGTTATGTATATATATAAACTGTTTATTAAAGAAAAAAGAAATGGGTTTATTTGGTTTCAAAAAGAAAAGAAAAAAGGATAGATTTCGTTGGATCGTGGTTTTGAAGGTGCTTTTTTTGTTTTTGAAAACCGGAAGAACCCTCCCTATTTGCTTTTGATTTCATCCTTAAAAAAATAAAATAAAAGCGAAGCGAAAAAATAAACAACGGTGATAGTTAATGAAATAAACCTTTTTTGTTTGGCTTTTGATTTCTGACGAATCTCGTATTCGAAGTTTTTGTTGTTTTTTTTGAATCCCGAAAATCCCTTTTTTGCTACAATGTTCTCTCTATTTTTTTCGAAATGAAAACCTCTTCCCGTTTACAATGTTCTTTGTGGCTTTATAGCCGAAATCGAAATAAGAAGACAAGTGCTGTTGCGTGTTTTGTTTTTTCTTTGCAGGCTACGGGCGGAGGAGCTGGCCGGACGGAGCGGTGTCAGACGTGCGGCGCAGGTGGGGCAGAGGTCAGAGGGTCAGAGTGCAGGCTAGGGTTTTTGTTTTTTTGTTTTTCTGTTTTTCTGAGTTGGGTTGGGCCATTTGGGCCTATTATTTTGTAATTGGGCCCGGGTTTTTGATTGGGCTTGTAATTAATTTTAATGTAATTGGGTTTGCTGTTTGATTGTTGGGCCTTGGGCAATTTGGGCTCTACAGCTGCCCCTCTTTGCTCATTGTCGTGTAACGGGAATAGAGCAAAGACGTAAAGAGGCCAAATTTGCCCGGTTCTGCTGAGTCCTGTCTTCTTTGGTGCTTTTCTTCTTCATGTAGCCCCATTCCAGCCTACCGCATCTTGTTACTTCAATCCACTCCACCGCTATGTGGCCTCAATTTGTTCTTGCTGCGACTCCAATGTGACTTGTTTTATTTTCGATCTGATGCATCTTCAGAGAGATGAGGTCTTTGGTCTTCGGCCTATCCCACTTCTCGTTAAGGCGATAGGACTAAAGCTTAACCATGCTCCCTACTGGTTAGGGACAGGAATTAAAATTTTTTGACCTATTCCACTGCTGGTCGGTGGCAATAGGAGGGTGGCCAAAATCATGTTCTCCACTGGTTAGAGAGCCAAGATTCGCCTTCGATCTTGCTCCGCTACTGGTTAGGGCGACAAGATCTACAACTTTCTTTTGATCCATTCCACTGCTGGTCAATGGCAATAGGATGGTGGCTTAAATCGTGTTCCCGACTGGTTAGGGAGCCATGATTTGCCTTCGATCTTGCCCCACTACTGGTTATGGTGACAAGATCTACAATTTTTGGCCTATTCCACCGCGGTCGGTGGCAATAGGACAATCTTCAACCTATTCCATCACTGGTTGATGGTAATAGGACAATCTTCAACCTATTCCATCACTGGTTGATGGTAATAGGACAATCTTCAACCTATTCCATCACTGGTTGATGGTAATAGGACAATCTTCAACCTATTCCATCACTGGTTGATGGTAATAGGACAATCTTCAACCTATTCCATCACTGGTTGATGGTAATAGGACAATCTTCGATAGTGTTGCTACATCGTCCTTTAGGGACATATCCCGTAGACTTGATTTTGTGTTTATGCCAAATGGTGAGGATGCTATGGTCAAAATGACTCAATGCTCCTAACTAATGGATGACACTTGCACGAAGGCGTAATGTCGTGAGAATGATGATCTTTCGTTAAGATGCAATGATTGTAACAAATCGGATGCTCCTAACTAAATGATATTACGGAGGACATTTGCATGAATGCAGGATGTCATGAGAACGATTCATTTTTCCTTAAAATAATCTTAGGGCTATAATTGCTCGTCATTCGTCGAGGTCATGGCACGAGGCAACATCTACTTTGATGTCTATGCTCGCGAATCAAGAAATGGTCATAATTTTGGACTTTCTTCTTGAATGTTTCCAATCCTAAGCGGTGGTTCTGAACAATGTCTTGTTTTAGGTTTCCACGCTGCTAGAAGCTTCGAGTAATAGGCGGGACTCGTTTCATGGAAGCATTATGGGTCAATGGGTCGTTATTTCAATTGCAAACAACTCAAAGATTTAAAATAACAATGGAATTTATAAAGAATGGAATTGGATTAATTCAACAAAAGTAAACATTATTGGAGTACAAAAAATGGGTAAAAAGAAAAAGTAGGTGCCCCAGATATCGCAGCCTGGGCTTCGCCACCGAATCCTTTCGAAGATCATTTGAGCTGAAAAGACGTTGGGAGATCTGCAGTGCTCTGTAGATGTTCCGAGGTGTAACATTCCTCCTTTTGCCAATTCTGGGGAAAAAGATTGTCACATACCTCCTTTTTAATTTGAGCAGCCCTTATCGGGTTTTCTACTCAAAGCCCCTTTGGTCTCAAAGCGCCCTTTACGGGTTTTCACTTTGGCCTCTCCGTGTTTTTTTTTTTAGCGGTAAAGCGCCCTTTGCGGGTTTTCACTTTAGCCTTTCTCTTCTTCAAGCGTAATACTTCTTCACTGAATCTGAATTTATGGGATTGGGTAGATTTTTCCCATCCATCTCGGCCAAAATTAATGCCCCTCCAGAGAAAGCCTTTTTCACCACATATGGTCCTTCCCAATTCGACATCCATTTCCCTCTGAAATCCTTTTGTATGGGAAGGATCTTTTTCAAGACGAGATCCCTTCGTGGAATTCCTTGGCGAACTTTTTGTTGTAAGCTCGCATCATTCGCTTTTGGTACATCTGACCGTGATGGATAGCCCTCAATCTCTTTTCTTCAATTAAGTTCAACTGATCATATCGAGCCTGGATCCATTCAGCTTCATCCAGCTTCACTTCTGACAATACTCAAGAGAAGGTATTTCCACTTCGATAGGTAGAACGCCTCCATCCCATAGACCAATGAGAAAGGTGTTGCCCAAAGAGAGGTTGGACGGATGTTCGATAAGCATAAAGCATGAACGGTAATTTTCATGCCAATCCTTGTAAGTCTCGGTCATCTTCCCACTATCCTTTTGATGTTTTTGTTGGCTGCTTCCACTGCCCCATTCATTTTTGGGCGATACGGTGATGAATTGTGATGTTTGATGTTGAATTGGTTACAAACCCCTGCTATCGTGGTATTGTTTAAATTCAGTGCGTTGTCTGATATGATCCTCTTGGGCATTCCATATCGACAAATGATTTCTTTCTTCAAGAACCGGCTAACCGCTGATTTAGTGACGTTGGCATATGAGGCAGCCTCTACCCATTTCGTGAAGTAGTCGATGACCACAAAGATGAATCGATGCCCGTTCGATGCTTTCGGAGATATTGGCCCAATGACATCCATGCCCCACATGGAGAATGGCCATGGAGAAGTCATAACATGCAAAGGTGACGGGGGTACATGAATCTTGTCTCCATAAATCTGGCATTTATGACATTTTTGGCATAGTTGATCTGATCTCCTCCATGGTGGACCAATAATATCCGAACCTCATTATTTGTCGGCCATTGTGAAGCCAGATTAGCGTGAGTTCCATGTGACACCTTCATGGACTTCTTCTAAAATTAACTTAGCTTGGTGGCGCCCACACACCTTAGCAAAGACTTGATCTTTCCTTTTCTTGTATAAGACTTCTCCATCCAAGATGTAATCACATGCTAATCTCCTCAACGCCTTTTTTTCATTCTCTGTAGCTTGATCAGGGTACTCACGATTCTTCACATACCGCAATATATCGTGGTACCATGGTGGGCCAATTTTTCCTTCTTCCTCGACATTGTAGCAATGGGTGGAGCCTCATAAATGCTCATTTGTATAGGTCTCATGTCCTCCTTGTTGTTTGCTCGCACCATAGAAGCCAATGTGGCTAGAGCATCGACCATCCGATTTTAGTCCCTTGGTAAATAATCGAAAGTGATGTCATCGAACTCTTTGATTAGTTCTTGGACCAATCTTTTGTATTCGACCAATTTGGGATCTCTCGTCTCCCATTCTCCTTTGTTGATAAATTACCAACGCGAGTCTCCGTGATACTTCCAAAGACCTTGATTTTATGCTCAATAGCAAAGACGGATGCCCATGATGCAAGCTTCATACTCTGCCATATTGTTTGTACAATCAAAATCCAGCTTACAAGTAAATGGGTAATGATCTCCGTTTGGAGACACCAGAACCGCCCCAATTCCATTGCCCACAGCGTTCGATGCACCGTCAAGTTCGGTTTCAAGGGCGATTTTCCGTGGTATCTTCTTGATGGTTGCTACGCACATTAAGTCTTCATTAGGGAAATCAAAATCCAGAGGCTCATAATCGTCAGAGCTCTACTAGCCAGAAAATCCGCTATTGCACTCCCTTTTATTGCTTTCTGGTTTACATAAACTATGTCAAACTCGAAAGTAAGATTTGCCATCAGCCATTCGTCCATTAAGAGTAGTTGACTCCATTAGGTATTTTAGTGGGTCTAGCTTGAGATGAGCCAGTCGTATGATACAACATGTCTCGCCTCGATCTTGAGTTGTCGCACCAAGGCACAACACATTTTCTCAATCGGTGAGTACCTTGTTTCACACTCAATGAACTTTTGCTAAGGTAGAATATTGCTTTTTCTTTCTTTCCTGACTCATCATGCTGGCCGAGCACACATCCCATTGAATTATCAAGTACCGTCAAATAGAGGATTAAAGGCTTCTCTGGATTAGGCGGTGTCAATACTGGAGGATTGGACAGGTACTGCTTTACTTTGTCGAAGGTCTTCTGACATTCCTCGTCCCACACACCTGGGTTGTGTTTTTTAAGAAGACGAAATATGGGATCACATTTCTCAGTCAGTTGTGAAATAAACCGAGCAATGTAATTTAATCTTCCTAAGAAACCTCGAACTTCTTTTTGCGTGCGAGGCGGAGGCAATTCTTGTATAGCCTTGACTTTGTCTGGGTCAACCTCAATCCCTTTTTCACTGACTATAAATCCTAGCAGTTTTCGACTGCTCCAAAGGTACACTTTGCGGGTTAAGCTTGATTGGACTTTCCTCAACCTCAAAAATAATTTCCTTAAGACTTGGATATGCTCCTTTTCGGTTCGAGACTTGGCAATCATATCGTCGACGTAAACCTCAATTTCCTTGTGCATCATGTCATGGAATAGGGTCACCATGGCTCTCTGATATGTTGCTCCCGCATTCTTCAACCCAAATGGCATTACCTTGTAGCAAAAGGTTCCCACATGGTTATGAATGTGGTTTTATTCATGTCTTCGAGAAGCATCTTTATCCGGTTGTATCACGAGAACCCATCCATGAACGAGAACAAGGAATAACCCGCCGTATTGTCCACCATGGTGTCGATATGGGGTAACGGAAAGTTGTCCTTCGGGCTAGCCTTGTTTAGATCTCTGTAGTCCACACATATTCGTACTTTCCCATCTTTCTTAGGGACGGGGACGATATTGGCTACCCATTCGAGTACTTAACCACTTGCAAGAACCCCGCATCAAACCTTCTTTACCTCCTCTTTTATTTTCGGTAAAACATCCGCCTCATCCTCAAAGTTTCATTGGACGGCTTGTATTCTTTTTTATGGGCAAACGGTGTACCACGATATCGATGCTTAACCCGGGCATGTCTTGATATGACCATGCGAAGACGCCCTTGAATTCTTGGAGTAACTCAATGAGGTCTTGCTTTGTCTCTCATGGTGATCTGGCTCCAATCTTCACTTCTTTCTTTTCTTGTTCACTTCCTAGATTCACTATTTCCACTGATTCTTTGTGAGGTATGATTTGTTTCTCCTCTTGTTTTACCATCCTTAACAGTTCGGGAGCTAAATCACAGCCTTGGTCATCTCCAAAATCCTGAAAATCTTCCGCACCCATATCTTGCTCAAAAGACATTACGAGTCATCGGTGGCGTTACTCAAATCATTGATATCCTGGAGACTCATTATGGAAATGAATAAAGGCTCATAGAATCATAGAATCTTGGCATGTTTATTAGTATGATAAATGAAGAATAGAAATGTTTAGAAGAATATTCAAAGAAAGAATAATGAATGAATGAAATGAACATAAAAGAAAATTTGCTCAAAAGATAGCGGAGATGTATTTCATTGAAAATAACGATGGCTTATACAAATTCATGTTTCACAAAAGGGTTCTTATTGCTTCTAGACTTAAAGCAATAAGTGTGTTCTGAGTATTACTCTGAATAAGTTCTAAAGGCTATAGGAATCTCCTCCGCAGTCCAATTGTCTAGAACACTACCCGGCTCATAGGGGCGAATCCTATTCCGATTCTCTTCCTCAATTTTCCCCTCAGATATAGCGTTGACATGCACGATCCCTTCATTTTGTATTTCTCATCCCGGATGGATAACCCCTCCTGATACAAAGGTCTCACGAATATGAGGGATTATCATCGGTTGCCATTTCATCTCATCTCCCCTCAGACGTGCCTTCCTTCTTTCTTGCTTCTTTTCGACTCTTCTCTTTTTGCTTGGCGTTTGGCTTGAATCCTAGACCAAGAAGTCTCGCTTTTCTTTTAGTCTTGGGACCTCGATTTCTCCTTGAGGTATCTTCCAAGTCCTTTCTCCGCATGACTCCATTCCCGACCATCGGTTGTAGACCCATTTTCGTGGTTTTGGACAATTCTGATGGGACCTTATTCCCTCGGCTGATTTAATGTTGCGTTGACAAACTCCAAAGAACGGAAGAAACACTCAGCTGCTTCATCGTTGGCTTCTAAATAGGGTGCATTGTTTGTTACAGTTGCGATAATGTCCTCTTCAGCGTTTATGGTTACTAGACGGCCCTCTGAGATTAATTTCAACTTTTGGTGCAATGATGAGGGCACTGCCCCTGCCGAGTGTATCCAAGGTCTCCCCAGCAAGCAGTTATAAGATGGCTGGATGTCCATCACAATAAAGTCCACCTCATATGTGCCTGGTCCGATTAAGAGAGGTACCTCGATCCTTCCCATGACTTTCCTCTCGGTTCCATCGAATGCCCTTACTATATTGTGGGTGCCTTTATATGAGAACTATCAACGGGCAATCGATTCAGTGTCGCTAGTGGTAGAACATTGAGCGCTGATCCATTGTCGATTAGTACCCCCGGTAATGTATATCCCTTGCATCGTGTGGTAATGTGGAGAGCCTTGATGGAACCCGTACCTCCCGGAGGAATCTCATCGTCGTTAAAGAAAATGAAGTTATCGGCACTTATGTTGCTAACCAGGCGATCCAGCTTATTAACTGTTATATCATTCGCAACATAAGTTTCGTTCAATACCTTCATCAGCGCGTTACGGTGTGCTTCAGAGCTCAATAGTAAATCTAGCACCGATATACGAGCCGGCTGTTTATGTAGTCGCTTCTACGACATCAGTATTCACTATGCTTCAGAAACTTTAAGAATTCCCTAGCTTCTTCCTCCTTCATTGGCTCGTTTATAGGTGTCTCTTGCTTGGTCCCTTTTTCCTTTTTCTGTTCGCCCATCGAGTTTTTCCCTTTTGAGTGCTCCGTCTTCGTGTTTGACAAGTCGTAGCGCTTTCCACTGCGCGTGTAGGAGCCTTCCTCTTGGTTTTCTTTTCAGAGTGTTGGCGAATCTCCTCTCGTGAACCGCCACATTGCGGTTATAGTTCGAGGGACCTTCTTGTCATCTTTATATGAAAAGGTTACAGGCTTTCTGATCACGATCTTAGGATACTCCTGGCTCCCTTTTGTTGGCAGACCTCCCTTTTCAGGAATTGTCACGTTGCAGTTATAATCCCCGGGAGTCTTCTGGTTGTCTTCGGATGAAAAAGTAGTAGGCTTTCGAATCACGATTTTCGGATTTATTTTCACTCCGTCACCCTTTGATCGTGAGTTGGTGACTAAAGGATTGCTCGCCTCCGCGACTTTTGACTCATTCTCCAACGCGCAGATGTTACCCTCTTTCCGGCCTTCATTGCTCTCAAAGAATTCTTGCTCTTTATTGTCCATCAGTGCCTGTACCAGTATTCTGAACTCAGTACAACTTTGGATTTCGTGCCCTTCCGAGTCATGAAATTCACAGCCCTTTCGTGTTTCTTCATGTTCTCCCCTTAGACGTGCCACAACCAGCCCTCTTTTTAGCATTTCCTTCCAGACTTGCTTCATTGGGGTTCTCACATCAGAAATATCCCTTTTTACTCTTCTCCTCACATCTTCGCCTATCATGTTGACCCCGTGATTAGGTAGCGGGTGCCTCTTGCCAGAGGTGTCTTCGACTTCTATAACTCCCATCTGGATCAGTCTTTCCACTAGTTTCTTAAAAGTGAGACAGTGTTCTATAGAATGCCCCACGATTCCTGCATGGTATTCGCATTGTGCATTCGCATCATACCACTTAGGGTACGGGGGTTGCAAGGGTTTTAAGTAATGGGGAGAGACAATGTGTACGTCAAATAATTTCTAGTACATTTCCTTGTATGGAATCGGGATAGGCGTAAATTGGATCTTCTCCGTATTTTGCCTTATACCGATTCTGTCTAAAGGGCTCGATGATCGGGGTCATAGTCCTTATCGGCTCACGGTAATAGGTTTTGAATAACCTTTACCTATGTTGTTTATATCACTCTCCTCTTCTTGGGACCGTCTTTCTAGTGCTTTCTCCACCTCTATCTTACCGCTTCGATTGCATTCTCGATCATTTCCCAAAGACAATATCGAAAAACTTTTGTGGCACTTCCAAGCATGTGATTAATGAAGGAGTCAAACAGTATTGACAAACAACATGGTTGTCTCTTTTCTAGGAGCGGTGGTTTGGACTTGCGTGGCTACTTCCTCCACCACCGGGCATCCGCCTGAAACTTTTGTTTGGCTTTTCTCCATATTTTGGAGCATGATTCGATCAGAGCTATATCGACCACGTGCCGTGATTGCTTCGTGAAGGCCTGTGCTAGATCCTTCCATGACTTGATCTCGGGTACGATCGTTGGTGATTGTACCACTTGGCTGCGCCCCGGCCAAACTATCCGGAAACAATGAATGAGCAGTTGATCGTTGTTAACATATCCCGCCATCCGCCGGATGAACATCGTGATGTGCGCTTGGCAACTGGTCCCATTGTATTTTTCAAAATCCGAGGTCTTGAACTTTGGCGGAAGTATGAGGTCTGGGACTAGGCTCAAGTCTTTAGCGTCCACTCCGTAGCGATGGTCAGCAGTCTCTATTTCCTTAAACTTTTCCTCTAACCATTTACAACGATCCTCGAGTTGTTTGGGAAGGTTCGTTTCGCTTTATCCATTTCAACCATTTCATCAAAGTCGGGGACTATAGGGTTAGCGGACCTTCTCCGGATTCTTGCTGAACCGATCGGAAAGTCTACGGCATTGCGGTCTCAACACGCACGTGGCTCGATAACAAAAGCGTTCTTTGGGGACCTATTTACGGTGGTGCTTGAGTGTTTGGCGGGTAAATCACGGAGGGTAGCGAGGTCGTCATTATTCCACGAACTAGTAGCGATGCCTTTTCCTCGTTCATTGGCCAATAGTTGTGCCGGTGGCTCATCATGTTATTTTGGGACTCTTGCATCCGTTCTATCATATCTTCTTGGAGTTTCATCATTTGCTCCTGATCATCATTCTTGCATCTCCTTCGAAATTGTTCAAACCTCGATCCATGTTCTTTGTCTTAGCACGAGTCCGTAGTGATGTCTAGTTCCTGCATTTCTTTTCTTCTCTCTTGTTTCTCTTTTGTTTTTACGTTAATCTTAACCAATTAGACTTCTTTTATAAACTTTAATGCATGTAATATGATGTAATGCAAATGCATGAATGCAGAAAAGACATCGATTCGATCAACTTCATTTTAGAAAACTTTATTAGAAGGCAAAACCCTTTACATAAAGTAGATTACAAATACATTCTAGCCCTAAGACCTAAGGTTTTGATTTTTCCCATGAGAGAGATTAGCTCTTCATCACGACCGGTGGTAGCCCAGTATCTCATGCCCACTATGTCGGTCTCCTCACCAAAAGTCTCATGGGTGATCAGCTACTTCTCGAATCTGGATTATTGCTTCTCCCATGAGGTAGTCCCGGCTTCGAACTTGCTCGCAAGAATGGTGAAGCTCCTCCTCCCAACGTCTTTCTCTGGTTTCCAGAAGCTCAATCCGGAGCTCGCTACTATGCAATGCCGATTCTAACTCTTCAACCCTACCTTTCAGTTCCTCTATTCTGTTTAAGCTTGACTTTAATTGGCTTTCCGAGTCTCGACTTCGGTAGTGGTGCAGAGATCGCCCAAGCTCAGCTATTCTAGCTTCTAATCCCTTTTTCTCTTTTTGGTCTTCTGTCCTGCCCTTCTCTAGGTCTTCCTTCTGCGCTCGTATTTCATGAAACTTTTTCTCCCAACTGTTAACTTTGGCCCTTTCCTCTCTGACCTCTTGTTGCCACTGCTCCGAAGTTTTCCCTAATCCTGCGTTTTTCATCGTTAAGCGCATCCTCTTGTACTCCGTCTTCAAGTCATCTCGGTCTTCCTCTACTTTTCGCTTTTCCTTTCTGAGTTTCTCAGCCTCTGATTTTTGACCGTCCACTTCTAACTGGAGGAGCATCTTTTCTTCCTCTAACCTTTCTATCCTTTTCCCGAGTTCCGAGCTCATCCGTTCAAAATCTTGCTTCACAATTTCTAATTCTGAAGGGACCACTCGCATGCATTCTTCTCTTGATCGGGCGCCTTCTGGGTTTGGCTCAAGAATGTTATCATTGACCCTCCTAGCCCTCCATTCGATATATTACTGGTGGTTCTCGGCCTGAGACAATCTTCTCATTCGTGAATCGATTCCGTGCACTAGAAATCTCTTTAACCCTTTTCTTATAGCTTCCCTTCATATGAAAACTCTTGACCGAGCTAGCAGGTGTGTCGTTGGTACGAATCGCCTTGAACCATACCGCCTTAGGACCAACAAAGGGCGTGGCGGTGGCACCCCAAATTCCCAATAGGGAACCCGGTCAAAGCTTCATAGCGATAAAGGATCATGCGGGAATCATCCAAGGAGCCTTCCACTCAATGTCGATCCTCTTGAAGGTTTTGAAAGATCGCGATCCATTTTCTTCGACACATCCTCTCTTCTAGGCGTGGTTGCTATCTCTTCTAGCGGGAGTACTTTTCGACATGAACAAGCAAGATGCTTTTCTACTTTCCAAAAGTGATTGTGGAACCAAGCCAATAACAACAAGACACCCAATAAACCCGCTTCACCTTTTCTCGACATGCGGTCAAGGATCTGAATGTTTGGCTAAGATGGCGAGCAGGTGTGACCCTTTGTCCAACCTATTGAATAGATCGATGACCGCTTCATCAATGTGCCTTAAAGCTTTGGGAAGATTACTGTGCCCTAAATACACAAGGCAAAGATGTCTACCTTTTTCTTCAGTCGGGATGCGCGTAATCAGTCTCTCAAACATATCCGGTATGCATTTACCTCGCCTTCTTCTCGCATCCTAGCCGAGACCCACATTCACTCATGCGGTGATATTCATCAACTTCTTCAACGAAGGTTGGGCCATTAACCACCTTGGAATAAGCTTTGTCAACTTGAATTCTCGGGCAGTAGCAAGATCGTATACTCTTCTCTTGTGGGAACCAGATCCACTTTTCCGAAGGAGAAGCAAGCCTATAAGCGGCATTCCGTAGCGGGTCATTGCTCGGAGCAGTGCTTGTCTATTTTGACCTCAGCGGTAAGGCGTGTCACGTAAGTACCATAGAACAACTGCTTCGCTTCATCATCCCATTGAGTCCAAACTTCTCTCAACTCTCGGAGCTCGATTCTGCGTGGCGCTAATATTGGTGAAGTTAGTAGCTCGACACATACCCTTCGACTAAGCTATCTCCGTTTTCTACTTGGCATTGTTTCGACCATATGCGACTGACGCATTGTCTTCTACTTTATCAAGGAATTCACTTTCCATAACCGACTTCCCAACTCGTAAAGCAGACCGTGAATCGATGTCTCTTTAAAATATGAAATGATATGCACAAAAAGAAAGAAACACAAAAGTTAGTACCATGGAATGTAAAGCATGTAAAATAAGCAAATGCCTATCTAGGTGACCACTAAGGTTTGCGATGGCTCTACCTAAGGTGGGCTCTTAGGGTTTGCTATATGCGACTTAGTTCTAAAGTTCGAGGTACACGAACCGTGATTCCTCGATCCTCACCCATTATAGGCTCATACGGACCGAAGTTCGGTTCGGGGAATACATTTCCCTATGGCCATGCGGAAGTGAAAACTTCACGGAGACATAGGTACGGATGTATTCCAAAAGCAGTCCACTAGCCCATGCGGAGGTGAAAACCTCACGAAGGCATAGCTTCTCGCTCCCACTTAAGGGTGTGACCACAACGGTCATGCAATGCAATGCCAAAGTATTTACAAGGCTAATATTGAAGATGCGTCAAAAGAAGCATGATTTTTCAAAACCATTTTAATTAAAAGGACAAAAATCAATCAATCTTGGCTTGACCCTCGCGTCCCCAGTGGAGTCGCCAAGCTGTCGTAACCATTTTTTGAGGGGGGTGAAACGGTAAACGACGCGGTCGACTCGGTTTTTGAAAAATAGAAAAGGAAAGGAGTCGCCACCGATCTTTGTTTGGTGTGATCGGATCACCTTCGTTTTAATAAAACATTTAATTTACTAAAACGGTGCTTTTTGGTCCGCGAACTTTGAGAAAATGGGTTCGGAGGTCGATTACGTGCGAGGAAGGATTAGCACCCTCGACACGCCCAAAATTGGTACCAAACTGATTGATTGATGTCCTATTTGTTGAAAACTTTAAAAGGATTCGAAAACGCAATGCTTTTTATTTTTAAAATTGGAAAGGACGTTAAGACTTTCTTATTTTCGAAGAGGTAAAGCATCATGTCCAGTAAGTTAGGGCACAATACTTTAAACTCCCGAAACTAAGCTCGCCTTTTGAAACTTGGTTTTTATTTGGAGAGGATCTTCCATTTATTCGTCAAATGAGAAATCGGAACCCAGTGAGTTAGGGCTCGGTTTCCCGAGATTTCAAATACGGAAGATTGCCTCTATTTTAGGAAAAGAAACTTATCTCGAAGTATCTAGATGTCGAGTCCAAGAAGTTAGGTAGCGACATTTCAAATTCGAGATTAAGCTTTTGTTTAGAAATGTATTTGTTTAAAAGGACATTCGGTCATTTAGATTAAGCGAGAAAATCACGACTTAAAAGGAGATATCCCGTTGTTTAACATAAACGAGAAAAACCGGAACCCAGTAAGTTAGGGCTCGATCTTCCCGAATTTTCAAACACCGAACATCATCTTTATTTTTGAAAATTTGATTGATTGATATCAAACAAAGTAATGAGACTAACGAATTTAGCGAACATGCGAATAAATCGATTTTATAAATAAATGAATGAGCACATAAATAATGAAATAAGAATAGCGATAATAAAGTTATAGAAAGCGGATATAATAATAATAATAACGATAATAAAATAAAGAATATGATAAGTAAATTGCCTTAAAGTATTAAAGGAGTAAGGGACGATAAGCGAATAAATAATAAATAAATGAAATGACAAAATGAAAGAATAAATAAATAATGAATAAAATAACAAAAATCACAAGTGGTGAAAATTTAAAGAATGAAGATTAAATTTAAATTAAATAATTGAAATAAAAAATGATATGCTAAAGAGAATGATATATTGATGACGAATAATAAGGAGGTTAATAAAGTAATAAATAAACAAATAAAGGCAAAATGAAAATAATAATAATAGGGTATTAATAATAAAAAATGGAGCGACAATGGTAGTAATAAAAATAACAATAACAAGTATAAAAGTAAATAAGTAAACAAGAGTAAAAATATAATAATAATAATAATAATAATAATAATAATAATAATAATAATAATAATAATAATAATAATAATGAGCAGTGGTGAAATATAATGGAAATAATAAACGATGATAACAAAATTAATAATAATAAAATAATAAAAAAATAAAAATAACGATAAAAATGGTGCAAATTGCAAAATAACCTAAAAAGGATCAAATTGCATTAAGAATAAAAGTTCGGGGTTAATTTATAATAAGCGAAAGGGAGAGGACCCCATTGTGATGCTTGCGAAAACAAGAGGGACTGGAGCACAAATTACCCAAACCGCCTAAACGGCGTTTTAAAAGGACTAAATTGGTAATCACGCAAAGTTACGGGCCAAATAGCAATATAGAAAGTCCGATTGTAAAAATGAAAATGCGGAAGGACCACACGCATAAAATTCCCATTTTTCGGCAAAACACGCGGATCCTCCGGAGGCGGGTCGGGTCGGATTGGTCACGACGAAGCGAGCGTCGTTTTAGAGCCATATGTCGGGCCCTAACAGCGTCGCTTTTAAATGTTTATAAATATAAATTTTTTGCTTTTTTTCATTTTGGCGACTTTCGAAAAAAAAATTTTTAGCTTTTGTTTTCTCTGCGGGGTCGGTAGGTGGAGATTTCCGTGAGGGCCGCTGTCATTGTCATGCGGCGACCACCGTACTGTGGCGAAATTCAAAGGTCGCCCTTTTTTATATATATTAGTTTTGTTTTTTTCTTGATTTATTTCTTTTATTTTTTGAAAACCGAGAGAGAGGAAAAAAAACCTTCCGTTTGGGCCCGATTTGACTTGACGACGGAGAGAGGACTCCGGCGATGCACCCTGGGGTCGGGTAGGTTTCTCCTTCTCTTTCGTTATTATTATTCGTAATATAAAATAAAAAATAAAAAACGATGAGCGGATGAAACGAAAAAAGAAATAAAAAGTAATGATTTATTATAAGGCGAGAACGGAATGTTTTAAAAAACAACCTTTTGGTGACTTTGGTTTCGATTTCGATGATTTTATACTCTGAGTCTCTCTGTTTTTTGAAACAAAAAAGGCTCTTTTTTGCTATACTTGCTCTGTTTTTGAAAAGCCCTCCTTCCTCCCTTCTTTTTTAAAGTGATTTTTGGTGGCTTTTATAGCCAAAGCTGAAAAAGAAAGACAAAATTGCTTCTCTCTTTGCTGTGGCGTGATTTCGTTTTGCAGGCTCGGACGGTGGAGCTGGTCGGACGGAGGTGTCAGACGCGCGGCGCAGGTGGGGCAGAGGTCAGAAGTCAGAGGCAGAGGGCTAGGGTTTCTTTTTGTCTTTTTTTTTCTTTGTTTTTTCTTCTGTTTTCTGAGTTTGGGTTGGGTTTGGGTTTGTAAATGGGCCTGTAATTGTTTTGTTAATGTTATTGGTCTTGTAATAATTTTTTTTAATATTTTTTGATTGGGCCCGGGCAATTTGGGCTCTACAGTAATATATCGTGGTACCAAGGGTGATCATCTTTTTCTTTTTCCTTTACATTGTAACAACGAGCTGAGGCCTCGTAAACACTCATTTGAATGGGTTTTACATCTTTTTGTTTACTTATTCTGACCATGGAAGCCAAAGTAGCCAAAGCATCTGTCATCTGGTTTTCATCTAGATAATTGAAAGTAATATCATCAAACTCCTCAATTAACCCCAGAACTATCCTTCGATAATTGACCAATTTGTGGTCCCTTGTCTCCCATTCACCTTTCAGTTAGTAGATCAGAATCTCCACATACTTCTAGCACTCTAATTTTGCATTCTATGACGACACGAAGTCCCATGATACATGCTTCATATTCTGCCATATTATTTGTACAATCAAAGTCCAATTTACAGGTGAATGGATAATAATCTCCATCTGGCGATGCCAAAACTGCTCCAATTCCATTACGTACATCATTTGATGCTCCGTCAAAGTTTAATTTCCAAATGTGATCTTTTGTAGCGTCTTCTTCAATAGCTGCCACAGACATTAATTCTTCGTTGGGAAAGTCAAAGTTCAGAGGCTCATAATCTTCTAGAGCTCTGCTAGCCAGAAAATCTACTATTCCGCTTCCTTTCGCGGCTTTTTGGCTCACATAAACTATGTCAAATTCAGAGAAGAGAATTTTTCATCTAACCATCTTTCTGTTCAAAGCGGTTGACTCCATCATGTATTTTAGAGGGTCCAACTTCAAGATTAGCCATTTCGTGTGGTACAACATGTATTGCCTCAACCTTCGAGTTGTCCAAATCAAGGCACAACACAATTTCCTAATTGGCGAATATCTCATTTCACACTCAGTGAATTTCTTACTGAGGTAGTATACCGCCCTATCTCTTCTTCCTGGACCATCGTGTTGACCCAGCACACATCCCATAGAGTTGCTAAACACTGTCAAATATAAGATTAATTGCCTATCTGGGCAGGGATGTGACAATACTGGAGTACTTGACAAGTACTGTTTAACCTTATCAAAAGCTTTCTAGCATTCATCATCCCACACGTTTGGATTGTGTTTCTTTAAAAGACGAAATAATGGGTCACATTTCTCGGTTAACTATGAAATAAATTGAGTAATGTAATTTAACCTTCTCAAAAATATCGAACTTCTTTTTGAGTGTACGGTGAAGGCAATTCTTATATAGCTCGGACCTTGTCCGAGTCAATCTCGATTCCTCTCTCATGACTACGAAGCCCAATAATTTTCTTGATCTAGCTCCAAAAGTACATTTTGTTGGATTGGGATTTAATTGGAATTTCCTCAGTCTCAAGAATAACTTCCTTAAAACTTGGATATGTTCCTTTTCTATTCAGGATTTGGCAATCGTATCATCGACATAAACTTCTATTTCTTTGTGCATCACATTATGGAACTATGTTACCATCTTTACTGTCTCTTCATGAGGTAGAATTTGTTTTTCCTCTTGTTTTACCATTCTTAACAAGTCCGGAGATAAGCCATAGTCTTTGTCATCTTCAAAGTCCTCGGATCTCTCCAAACACATGTCTTACTTAAAAGGAAGTTGTAACTCCGTAACAGTGTTACTCATGTCATTGATATCGAGGACCTACTATAGGCACAAAGGAATATGCCATGATTGAATGGATTTAAGAATAATTATTGGCATGGTATGCTTATGAATGAAATGAAAGAATGATTTAGAACAAAGGTCCAATGAATGAAAGAATCTAACATAGTTATTTGGATAGAATGAATGAAAGAATCTAAAAGAATGAGAGGATATTTATTCAAAATGATCTCAAGTATGTATTTCATAATGATGTTCAGACATAAGCGTATTTCACAAAGGAATTCTTATTGCTTGTAGGCTTAAAGCAACAAGTGTGTTTTGAACATTACTCTGTGTAACCTCTAAAAACTACAAGAATTTCTTCTGCAGTCCAGTTATTTAGAACACTCCCGATTCATAAGGGTAGATATCTGACAAGGTCCCCCTTTCAATGATTTCTTCATGTATGGCATTAATGTGAACATTTTTGAACATTTATTCCGGGCCTTTGACCTCTTCAAAGAATTCCAACTCTTTTTAGGGTTTTTTTTTGAATTTTTTTGAATTTTATTGTACATGATGCAATGCAATGCTTATGCATGAATGAAAAAAGAGTTGTCGATCCTGATTCAATTTCATTAAGAAAACTTTACTAGAGGACAAAATTTTTTACATAAAATGGATTACATACAGCCGTATTGTCTTCTATTTTATCAAGAAATTCGTTCTCCATGACAAGCTTAGTAATCGAACATGAATCGACACCCTTTCAAACGTGAAATGACATGTAATGCATTCATAGCCAAAACAAAATGAAACTTATTAGTACAAAGTAAAAGCAAGCGAGAAAGAAATAAATAGAGCACTTATTCGGGTGACCACTATGGTTTATCGTAGTACTATCTAGGGTGGGCTCCTGTGGTCTTCTACATACGGTTTGGTTCTAAAGTTGAGGTACTTGAACCAGCAGATTCCTCGATCCTCACCCATTATAGGCTTATATGGACCGAGTTCAGTTTAGGGGAATACATTTCCCTATGGCTGTACCGAGATGAAAATCTCAAGAAGACATAGGTACGGATGTATCCCGAAAGTGATCCACTATACTGCACGGAGGTAAAAACCTCACGAAGGAATAGCTTCTCACTCCCACTTAAAAGGGTAAGACCAAAATGGTCATTATGAAATCTGACGTGAGACTCAAGCCACAATAATCATATGAAATAACAATACGAACAAATGCAATAATGGGATCGTAATTTTTCAAATCAGATTTTCAATTTTCGACAACAAGACAGAAAACAATCAATTTTACGGCTCGACTCTCTCAAGTCACCAGTGGAGTCGCCAAGCTGTCAAAACCATTTTTTTGTTTAGAAAATGGGGTCGACTTTAAAAATGAAAATGGAGTCGCCACCAATATATTTTGAGGTGTGATTGGGTCACCTTAAGATTGATCGTTAAAATATTTTGATTTATTAAAACAATAGTTTTGGCCTACGAAATTTCGAGAAAAAAAGGTCGGGAGTCAGTTACCACAAAGAAGGATTAGCACCCTCGTAACACCCAAAATTGGTATCGAATTTATTGATTAACATCTTGGTGTCAAAAATTTGAAAAGATTTTAAAATACGATCCTCTTTGCAAAAGAAAACTTGAATAAATTAAACCGGATGTCAAGACCCACTTATTTTGAAAGAATAAAATATCATACACAGTTAGTTAGGATACGACATTTCGAGTCCTCAAAACTAAGCTTGTCTTTTGCCATTCAAAACTCGTACATTTAAATTTAAGAAGGATATTCGGTGATTTGGATCAAATAAAAAAAATCAAAACCCAGAAAATTAGGGCACAATTTCTCAAAATTCCCAAATACAGAATATTGCCATTATTTTTTTAAACCCTTATCTCAAGATAACAAAATTTCACATCCAGTGAGTTAGGACGCAACATCTGGAAATCCCGAGAATAAGTTTTTATTTGAAACTTGTACGTTTTGATTGAAAAAGGGTATTCGGTTACTTAGATTCAATGAGGAAAATTGGAATCCAGTAAGTTAGGGCACAATCTTCTCGAAGATCTCAAATACAGAATATTGCCTTATTTTGAAGATTTTTGAATGAAATGATTTCAAAACTTAAACGATATTAAAACACGACTTTTTAAGCGAATGAAATGCGATGGAATGATAATATACAACACAAAGTAATAATTCATAAAAATATTGCACTAATGAATCCAATGAATACAAATTAAGAAGTACAATACACATGGTAGCAATAATCACACAACATACAATTTCAATATTAATAGTTGACAAAAACGACACAAAATGATATATAAAAATAAAAGATAAAAAATAAAAGCAAATTATATGAAAATGTTTAGAATAAATAATAAATGATATACAATTTAAGGTAAAATAAAAATAAAAATACAAGGTTTGTGTAACATCCACAATTTATGGGTCTATCGTTTAGTATAGGAATATGTTTAATATGGTGAAAGGGTTTAAATTTGGGCTTAGAATTAGGAAAAGGCCCATATTAAATTATTTTAAGGTGGCATCATTAACAATTAAAAGGAACAAGTTTTGGGTGCATAAGGAGCCCATGTTTTTAGGCCAATTTGAGCACTTTAAATGAAAATAAGGTGGCCACATACAAGGAATTAGAGGCCCAAATATTAAGTTTAATGAGGCCCAAATCTTTTAATTTAAGTAAGTTAAATTTCAGCATTAGGGTTAGTAGAGGTGGACGGCTACAAGGCTCAAAATTAGGAGAAATTATGTGGATTTTATAAGTGATAATATCATAGATAAAAAGGAGAAAAGTTAGGAGCTTATCTTCAAGGGAAGTGTTGGCCGAAAATCCACTACCTAGAGGAGTGTAAAATTCAGCTACTACATGGCAAAGAGGGTGCTGAATTTCCCCTCTCTTTTAGCTTGAATTTAAGGGCGTTTTCAGTTTTTAGCAGTAGGTGCCGAAATATCTATAAATAGGAGGGGCTAGCTCCTTGTTTCTGACACTGAAAACCCTAAATTCCTCTCCCATTGTGTCGAATTTCCCTATCTTCTTTTTCTCCAATTTCTTTTCTTCAATTTCTTCAAAAGCCGAAACCTCTTCTCCACTTTTTTCCCTTTATGCCGATTTCTCTAAAAAGCCAAAGCATCCATAGTCTTCTCTTTTATTCATCTTATTTGAGAATTAGTTCTACACTTCCGGCATTTAAATCTTCCATTGGCATTGCCGAATCCTCTTTCTAGTGCTAGCCGAATCTCCTATGCTAAGGTAAGTGTCGATTTTTGATTAGTTCTCATGATCTATTCCCAGTTTTTGAAAGGCAAAAGCCGAAAGCTAATAGTTGAATGGTTTTATGATGGGTGGCAATTCGAGATTTGAAGGAAGCTTGGTCAATTAGATCTAAAAGCCGAAAATAGCTAGTCTCCACTTTTGGGATTTTTAAGGTAAGAAGATTTCCCTAGATTTCTATTAGATTTGATCATTATATGCAAGATCTTAAGGTTATAATGAAAATTAACGATTAAATATTGTGATAGTAGTTCTGATAAGGACTTGTGATGGAATTAAATATGGATCGTGCAAAGGAGAAAATACCTAAGTTTAAGAAAAGAGCGATATCGCCATTCGAGATTAGCCACTTGGTTGTGGACCAGCTTCTGAACAACACCTTAGGCAGATAGTGGTAGTGTCGACTAAGGATAGCGTCGACATAGAAAACATCGTCTTATTGATAATTAGGTGTGTAGATCTCTAACACACTAATAAACCTATATGTATGACTATATATATGTTATGGGCTTAAAAGCTAGGAATGAGGTCAGATAGACAATCGAATGGAACCCTAAAAGGGTTAGGCAAGGATGCAGGTATGTAAACATAGAACTCCTATGTGTATCAAAAATATATATGGTGCATGATGTTTTCTTTATGTGTATGCATGGGGTGGGGATATGATATTGAAGGGAAGTGCATGATAGGTCACTTGGTGATCGGTGGTGGAAATCCACATATACAAATGTTAGGTCACATAGTGATCGGTGGCTATGCCACATTCAATGATTCTAATTAATAGGAATAGGTAGTGCGGTGTCGTTTTGGTGTGTAGCGGATGGAGGGTTGATTGTAAAAATCCCCAAGGTGTGATGGTTGAGTGCGGGTTGGTGTGTAGAGGATGGAAACCTACGATGGGTTGGGTTATTCATTATTTATCGTTTACCATGTGATTATGATTGTTACCTTCATGTATGGGCGGGGCCCATAATGTGTTTGTGGGCTCGGGTCGTTGTGTGTTTTGAGATTTATACACTTGAGTCTTGGTGACTCACGCTTTCCTTTTCTCTACTCTTCCGGATGAAGCGTTAGATCGTGGACATGGGGCCGAGAGCGGACTCGAGGGCCATCAAATTTTATTTCTCCAAATTATTTTTGGGATTTCTTTAAATTTTATTTTATTTTATGTAATAAGGCCCTAGTTTTATTCAACTAAGAAGTTTTCAATGTTATGCAACTTATGAATTCATGATAAAGTTTATTTATACTTAATAATGGTAATACAAAGGATTTTAAATTTTAAAATGTCACTTATTTATCAAATAATGTCCAATTGACTTACGATTTCCATAACGAACAAAGCAAAAGTTTTCAATGTACAACTCAGTAGCATACCAGATCAATCAAAGCATGGGGTAGGGTTTGGGGGTGTTCTGATTTGAAACAAATCATATAAAAAACAAATAAAAGCTTTTTTAAAAAAAATAATGTAAGTTTTAAATAAATAATATATAAAAATCAAGTTTAAAATAAATACTATAAGTGGAAATAATATAAAATAGTTTAAAATAATTAATGTACAAAAAATTTAAAATAAAATAATCTATAAAGTTATTTAAAATAACTTAATTTATAAAACAATTTGAAATAACATATAAAAATTTAAACTAAATAATATTTAAAAGGAAATTTATAATAGATAATATATAAAATAACATAAATAATGCGTAAAAGAAAATCAACATAAGTAGTACATAAAATTTAAAAATAAATAATTTAAAAATAAGCAGTATATATATAAATTTATAAGAAAAAATAATGTAAAATAAATAATAAAGAGAGTTAAAAAAAAATAAATAAAGGAATGTAGAACAAATAATTTATAAAATAATTTAAAATAATACTTAGAACAACAAATAAAATAAAGCCGTTTAATATAAATAATACATAAAATATTAACATGAATAAATTAGTAACGAACTAAAAGGACTAAAACAAAATAGGAGTAAAATTAAAAGTAAAAACTGTAACTAAATAGACAAATTGGGACCAAAAATAAAAGGGAAGAAAAGAGTGAGGATCGAATGGGCAAAAAGCCCAATATCTAGATACGAGTCTACTTTTCCAACTGTAAGGTAATCAAAGACTCGATTGAAACACGCAACAAAGCTACGGGGTCAAATTTATAAAATAAAAAAGGGAGAAAAACCAAATCAGAAGCGCCCAAAAAACAGAGGGACTTGGGGCACAAATATCCCATTTAATAAAAACGCGTGGATCCTGATTGGAGTGGGTCGGATTTATCCGTTTCATACCAATACGATGTCGTTTTGGTGTCTTTGCACGCTAACCCAAAACGACACTGTTTTATGCTTCTATATAAGCCAAATTTCTTTACAAAAAAAAAATCGTTCCATCCTTCAAAATAAAAAAAATCTAAAAACTCTTCCACCTTCTGTAACTCCCCAAAAATTAGGGGCTTCTTCGACTCTTCTTGGCCAAACACAACCTCTATTCCCCTCTTGTTGCTCCTCTCTTCACTTTGCAAATCTACTTCCTCCCTTTATTTCTAATCTTCCCGTATCCCTTCAATTTTGTGGTAAGTGGTTGTGTAATTCGAATCTTGGCTGGCTTCTTTTCTATACTTGGTTCTATATCTCTCGAGCCGAAAGGCTATTTTGTTTTCAATTGTGGCCATGGGTATTGTGTATCTAACATCTCCTTTTCGTTCAAACGTGGCTAAGGGCTCGTTTTGCTTAACCAAGGAGTCGGATGAATACCCTTCATTCGTAGTAGATCTATTGTTTGGTGGTAAGTAGCGTTAGTTGATTAGATGGGTTTAATCTTATGGAGATGTGTTATTAAGGGTTGGAACTAATTAATTAAGAACTATTGTGTTCATAGGTGCTTAATCTTGGGGAGCTTCATCTGACAACCCAAAGCAGGTGTGTAATCGTACACCTGTTTCCACACTGTGCAAAAACAGAATATTGTTGTTCTCACTTCCGTTCTACTATATACCGATAAAAGCTAAAAAATCGATTAGTCGAGACTTCGGCATCCGAGATCACTCTAGCGTGCGAGTGCTCGTAGTGATAAATCGAGCCACAGACGTTGACGATAGACCTTTGGGGAGTGCCACGAACTTTCTCGTGGGCTTAGGCTGTAATAGGCCTTGTTGGGCCATAATGGGCCGAGTGTGTAATATCCGGGTTAAGGGTTATTTTATTTTTGGCAATTGTTGCATGTTTATGGCTTGCTATGTTGTTGTGCTGTGTGATTTGGGGCTTAGATGTAGGCTAGGAGTGTGCTGAGTAGGTGGAAAAGTTTTTGTTTTTGGGCTTTAGGGATAGGAGTGAAGGAGATGGGGCTTATAATTAAATTAAGTGAATTTGTAACACAAATGAAGAGCTAGCAAAGTGGCAAGGCATCGCCACTTGGAGCATGGGTGTGGCGTCAATTGCAAGGGGAGGTCTTGAGTTCAAGTCGCGAGAATCCCACCCTTTTGCATCCATTTTGACGGCATGGAGGGAAGAGTTGTGGGCAATTTGAACTCTACCATGGACTTGGTCAACACATTCAAGCGGTGGATGGAGAGCAATTGTAGGAGGGAGGCTTGGTCTTTGCCATTTGAATTGGTGGTGTGAGAGCAAATGGGGGAGGTTGGCGGTTTGAGGAGTGTTTGGGGAGCTTGGGAAGTGCAGAAACTCCTTGGTCCTTTGGGTGTATTTTTGGTCTTAGGGGGAAACAATTAAGTTTTTCTTTCTTTTCTTGGTGTCAACAAGCCGATTCTTCTTTGTATCAACTAGTAAAGATTTCTCCACTTGCATTAGCCTTGGCAAAACCATTTGTTGTTGCATACTTGGCTGAAACCCCAAGTCTTCATCTCTTTCTCATTTTTTCTTTTGCTTCTCCTTAAATCGAAAGCTTCAACACCCTTACCCTTGCAGAACCTAACATCCCATTATCATCTTATTCCCTCTTTGGAAACCTTGTTAGCAGAATGCCTCTCCTACCTCCTTTCTTTTTTCAATTGAGTTAAGCCGAAACCTCTAGCACCCTTGTTGCGAAATTCTACCTTGTTTCTTCCTTCTTCTCTTCATTGTGCAAAGCGAAACTAGAGACCTTTCCTTCTCACTTTTTCTTTTTGTTTGCATAAACCTTGTGCCAATTTCTCCATTTGGTCCATACCATTTCATTAAGCCGAAACCATTTTTCTTTATTCCCCTAACTTTCATCTCCTTTTCCTTAATACCATCTTGACCGAAGCACTTCTCCATTCATCTTGTTATACTCTTTCTTCCTTGTTTTTCTTTTTAGAAACTCTTCTTTTCGGGATCAAGGGAGTTAATAGAACCTTCCTTGGTATTGGTAGAATATTTGGTGGTGTTGGGTGCTTGGTTTCCAATCGATTGGTAGTGGGTAAGTGTTGGTAGAATGGCCTTTCTCCTTTCTACGGTACCTTGTCGATTCTTAATATGTTTTGGCCGATTGTGTTATTTGTTGGAAGGTACTAATCTTTTGTAAACCAGTTCTTATTATAGGACATGGGATCTAAGGAGCGTTCTTGAGGAGTTTTCTTTCTCGGTAGCGGCGGTGAGTATTGGTAAACGAGTCTTTGTATTCGATTCGTTTAGTTTTCTTTAAGACCGTTGTTAAGAGATTAACTACTCTTTTATCGGGGTGTGCCGATTGTGTTAGGAGAAACCATTGTGAAGCCGATTGCTAAAGAACCTTTGTTGGGTTTGGATTGGGTAGAAACAAATCGGTTTAACGTAAGGTAAACTGATATACCCTTTGATTTATTTGGTTATGGCGAATGATATGTGTGCTAACCCTTTGGTTGGTCGATTTTAGGATCAAAGTTGTCAAGGTGGTTGGCGTCTTAGGCCGGTTCTTAATATTAAAACCTCCACTAATTCGTGTGTAAACCAACACACTATCTTAACTTAGTAATGTAATAACTTTGTTGTGTAAATGAAGCAGTGTGGTGGTCGATTTGGTACCCATTGAGGTATGGATACGGATTCGGGTAAGTCCGATTCGATATGAGCTATGTGATGATATATGATATTATGATTATGGGTGCATGTTCATTGAGATGCCATATTAAGCATGTGAGCATGATAGCATGATTGCACGATTTTTTGCATCTAGTATGATATGTGATTGGGTGATATGAGAGGAGGGGGAAATTTGATATCCGTGTCTTTGGGACCTTTGTGTCTTTGGGACACGGAGGTTTGGCACCTCTAGTGGTTTGGTACCACAAGCGATATTTTGTGACTTTGGGTCACGGAGGTTTAGCACCTCGGCGTCTTGTCGATGGCTTAGTACCACGATTAGGTTGGCCCCACGATTGATTATCTGGGATTGGCCGCGGTGATTTGGTATCACGATGGGTTGGCCCCATCATCAGTTGTGACTACGGTCACGGTGATTTGGTATCACATTGTGTCTTTGGGACACGGAGGTTTGGCACCTCATTGCGACTCGTCCACGTGGTTTGGCACCACAGTGGGTTGGCCCCACTTATGAGATATGGGATCGTCGCTAGTGATTTGGTATCACACGATGGGTTGGCCCCATCATTGGATTATTCGTGACTTGGTCACGGTGGTTTAGTACCACAGTATGGATATCGTGACTTTGGGTCACGGTGGTTTAGCACCACCGGTGGTTTGGTACCACGGGGTAGAAAAGCGATATGGTTGGTTAGGAGCAGGTGCATGATTTGCATTATTACATTATGATATATGTGTTGGCATGTTATCTGGGAGAGGAATTATGCTTGAGTCTTGCGACTCACTCTCTCTCCTTTGACTTTTCGGGTGACACGTGAAGCGGACATGGGCCGGGATGGACTCGAGGTGCTCATGCCATCTTGAAATAAAGATTTGCTCGGACTTCTTTTATAAAATTTGGTACACTAGATGATTTATTTCTATTTAGTTATATTTGGGTTTGTAAATGGCCTCTTAAATTATGTTTTTGATAGGTTATGTTTAAGTAGATTTCCTATATCCTTTAACAAACTAATTAAGTGCAATGTGCTAAAACTTGGAAAGACAACGTTTTCAAAATTTCAAAAACGATGTTTTAAACTATACCATCGGGTATCATACTATAACTTGGGATAAAGTGAACTCAAATGGTTTTTTCTCTAACTTAAATATGATTTTTTCTACTAAGTCAAAAATGTTTTAGTAACAATAAGAAATAACTTAAGCTTCAAAAGCGAAATAAACAAATTTTTCCTACACATCGGATAAATTTTCAAAACTTTCAGGTTTTCAAATACATCATCGGGTTTTTAATCAAAACCTAATCGAGTGTTCCTCAAACACAAAATTTAGCTAAGCGTTTTCACCAAACTTAGACTTCAACCTAAACCACCCAAAACCTTTTCCCTGTAGCATACGAGATTCGATTGGTGGTGTATTGACCGGGTTTGGGGTGTTACATTTAATATCGAGCCAAGTTCAAAGGCTTCATTTGGGCCCAAAGCCCAAAATGTTTCAAAACTATAGTTTTAAGTATTACATTTTATAAAGGTATGGTTTGAAAGGCATGACACAGGCACCAATCCCGAGTAAGTACCCGTACTATTGGTTGTGATATTAATTGATATGATTGAATGGCTAGTAAGACTACTTTAGAACCTGGCCCGATAGGACATTGTGGACTCATGAAACGAAACTTCTTAATAAGCAATATTCATAAGACTTTGCTTTAAACACAATGGAATAATAGTGATACATAAAATTCTTTAATCGGCGAGATTTAGTCATGAGTACAAAGGTGGGCGTGGTCGTGGGCGTGGTCGCAGTAGGATGACTATTTACGAGCCGTAGAGTTACAGTCGGGAGTTCGAGAGAATGAGGTCTGGATTCGCCACCCGGTGGAGGTGGTGAGTTCAAACAGTGGCGATGTGCGATTGTCTGAGCGATCTTGCGAGTATTAGAAAGGGTAGTGGAGTAGGTGGGCGTAGGAGCTAGGAAATCGTGCTGGCGACTTGAGCAAGCAGGACTAAATTCTTCGGGGTGTCTCGGTGTTGCTCCTAACCTGCTTGAGTATTGGTGAGCGGACGAGCGGATCATGGATGATCTGGACCTAACGGTGAAGTGAAATTAAAGGGATTGTATCACTTCTCAGAGATGAGTCATACCGATGGTGGCTCACGGTCCGTGTATATTCTGGTTGAAGATCGACATGGGACTATTTCCCGCCGCTTATCGAGAAAAAGTCGTCAGAGCTAACTACATAAATGAGCAGAGAAAAGCATTTACGAGGTTAGTCGGGAGCAAATGCGTAGTACGGTCTGGTGAGTTTACGAGGTGAGTCGGTATGTGGGTATGGTGGCTCTTGAGCATGAGAGGTGCGTTCGTTTGAGGATGGCTGCGAGCGAGTTAAGATTGTTGATTGCGCCAGAGGCGTGAATTTGCGGTTCTAGTTGAAAATCACGAAGGTTACTGAGGGCATTAAAAAGTCTGTGAGGCGGTATGGATAGAAACCGTCACAAAAGGAGTTTTGGGTCTTACGGGTCATCGAAATCGGCAAAAACGAGTTAGACCGAGTGGGCCAAATCAGTCGGGTAGGTTTGTTGCATTAAGCGGGGACCGCCGTGAGTGTAACCGTTGTGGAAAGGCTCATTGGGGAGGATGTTGGGTGATGGTAGAGGTTGTTTTGAGTGTGGCTCATTTGGACCACCAGGAGTGAGGACTATCCGTGCAAGTTAGCTAGGATTGATCGGAGAATCGGGCCGTGTCGATCTGAAATAATGGACCACCGCTGAGGGGCCGAGGTAATGCGAGAGGGTAATAGTTTTGATTGGGGCCGTGGAGCACAAGGCGGAGGTGCGAGTGGTTCGAGGCGGACAATAGGGGTTGGTGTATGTTCGAGGTTGTAGAGAGGAGGGCGGCCGGGACGTCGTGCAGATGCGTTTCTAATCTTTGGTTCTCCATTCTTGCTTTGATTGATGTGGGTTCAACACACTCGTATGTTGCAAGTAGCATAGTGAAGACCATGGATTTAGACTCGAAATATCTTCTAGGCGGATGGCCGTAATAAGCCTCTAGGTCACTCTGTAGTGGTAGATAAAGCGTATAGAGGCGTACCTCTAGAACTCCAAGGGTAGTATTTGAGGCGTCGATGGAGCGCCGTTTGGGGAGTTCGATCGATTACGGGATGGACTGGTGGTTAAGTACCGGCGAAGTTGGATTCTTGTGACTAAGCGCATGATTCTAACGACTAAGGGTGATGAAGTAGTTACGATCGGTAATAGGAGAAACTATCTCATCCAATGTGGTATCTGCTCTGAAAATTGAGAAAATGGTCGGGAAGAATTTGTGAAGTGTATGTGGTTCATGTGTATGCCTTGGAGGCTAAGAATTCTGCTTTGTGGAGGCGGTTGGACGATTAGGGAATTTGTGGATGTGTTTCTGAGGAGCTTTGGGTTTGCCACGGATCGGGAGGTAGAGTTGGGATAGATCATTGCAGCTAGCGCCGATATCCATTGCTCCGTCTGAGGATGGCACCTAAAGAGTTAGTGGAGCTTAAGGCTCAGATACAAGAATTGTTGGACCGAGGCTTTATCAGGCCAAGTATTTTGCCATGGGGAGCGCGGTACTCTTTGTAAAGAAGAAAAGCGATTACTATGCGGATATGTATAGACTACCGCCAACTAAATAAGTGACGATCAAAACAAGTATCCACTACCTCGGATAGATGACTTGTTTGATCATTTGAAGAAGCGTCGGTTTTCTCGAAGATCGACCTAAGATGCAGGTATCACCAGTTGAAGGTAAAGGAGGTGGATATCGTAAGGCGGCATTTCGTACTCGGTATGGGCATTTTGAGTTCTTGGTTATCGATTCGGGTTGACTAACGCCCGCGTGACTTTCATGGATCGATGAATAGGGTGTTCCAACGATATCTAGATCGGTTTGTAGTGGTTTTTATCGGCGATATCTTGGTATATTCAGGGCGAGGAGGAGCATGATGCTCATTTACGGGTGGTATTCGATTCTAAGGGAGAAAGCATTTCTATCTGAAGTTCGATAAATCGAGTTACGGCTCGGGGAGGTGGCGTTCTTGGGTCATGTAGTATCGGTGAGGGTTTAGAGTGGACCCGTAAGATAGAAGCGGTGTTGGAGTGGAAGCCGCCTAAGTCGATGGCGGAGATTCGGAGTTTTACGGGCTTGGCGAGGATACTAGAAGATTTGTAGAGGTTTCTCATTGATCGCGGCGTAATGACTAAATTATTGAGAAAGGGGTTCGTTTGTTTGGGTGAAGCGTGAAGAGCTTCGATAAGTTGAAGAAGATTCGTGAAGCAGGTTACGATTCAACTTTGAGGCCGATAAAGAATTCTGATTATCTTGCGATCGTCTCATCACGGATTGGGTTGTGTCTTGATCTGATGGGAAGGAAGGTTGTGGCTTCGCATCTCGACAATTGAGGCCACATGAGGTAAATTATCCAGCATACGATCTGGAGTTAGCGGTTGTAGTATTTGCCTTAAAGATATGGAGGCATTATTTATGCGGAGAAAGATCGATAGTCTATCACGGACCATAAGAGTGAAGTACCTTGACTCGGAAAGACTTGAATCGAGGCGGTAGATGGATTGAGCTGGCGAAAGACTACGATTGCTCAATTGAGTATCATCCGGGCAAGGCTAATGTTGTGGCGAGCGCATTGAGCCGTAAGGTTGTTTGGTTGAGGCGTTGTTTGCCCACTTGAGTTTGTATGATGGCGGGAGTATTACAGGCGGTGCGAGTTAAGCCTACTTGGGTTGAAGCGGATCGGAGAAAGCAGTTGTTGGATGAGGTTACGAGTGCGCAAAGGACACAAGTGCGAATGATGGTTTGGAAGGCTACTGACTTGTCCGGTGATGAGGTCTTTGTGTTTTCAAGGAAGACTTGTATCTTAGAGATTACGAGTTAAGGCAAAAGATTCTTGAGGATGCACATAGCGACCCTACGCTATGCATCTGGAGGTAGCAAAATGTATAGGGACCTCGGAAGAAGCAGTTTTGGTGGTAAGATGCGAAAAAGGAGGTGGCCGAGTTTGTAGGTAAGTGTCGACTTGTCGGTGAGTCAAAGTGAGCATCGATTCTTGCGTCTGGTTGCTTGACCAGTGAAGATTCCACAGTGGAAGTGGGAAAGAATAACTATGGATTTAAATCGGTGGATTACCGCTTACATCGAGCAAGAAGGATTGATCTGGTAATTGTGGATCGGTGACTAAATCAGCTCACTTTATTCGGTGAGGGTGGATTACTCACTGCGAGAGGTTAGCAAAGCTGTATGTGTCGAGATAGTGAGGCGCACGAGGTGCAGTTATCGATCATCTCGGATAGGGATTGAATTCACGTCAAGGTTACGGAAGGCGTTACATCGAGCTCGATTGAAGGAAGCTTGAACGGCGAAGTCTATCTTGATCTTAAGCGAGAGATATTGAGTTTCTTTGTGGGAGATCGGGTTTTCTGAAGGTCTCACCGTGGAAGAAAGTATTAAGGTTGGGAAGAAAGGCAAGCTAAGTCAAGAGGTTTATTGGGCGTATAAGGTACTAAGGCGAGTGGGACGATTGCATATCATTTCGAGTTGCCGGTGAGCTAAGTCGATTCATAGCGTGTTCCACGTTTGATGCTTGGCGATATCGTTCGATCCATCACATGTAGTAACGATGAAGAGATCGAGGTAAATCGAGATATGTCCATGGAAGAAGAACTGTCTGATTTTAGGCCAAGGATGTGAAGTTTACTGCGAGGAAGTGCATGCCTCTGGTTAAGGTTCTTTGGCGGAATCATGGCGTAGCGAAGCGGCGTGGGAACCCGAGGATATGATGAGACAACAATACCATAACTCTTTTGATCGGGTAATTTCGAGTCGAAATTATTTTAAGGGTAGAAGCGTAATATCCGGGTTAAGGGTTATTTTATTTTGGCAATTGTTGCATGTTTATGGCTTGCTATGTTGTTGTCGTGTGATTTGGGGCTTAGATGTAGGCTAGGAGTGTGCTGAGTAGGTGGAAAAGTTTTTGTTTTGGGCTTTAGGGGATAGGAGCTGAAGGAGATGGGGCTTATAATTAAATTAAGTGAATTTGTAACACAAATGAAGAGCTAGCAAAGTGGCAAGGCATCGCCACTTGGAGCATGGGCGTGGCGTCAATTGCAAGAGGAGGTCTTGAGTTCAAGTCATGAGAATCCCACCCTTTTGCATCTATTTTGGCGGCATGGAGGGAAGAGTTGTGGGCAATTTGAACTCTACCATGGACTTGGTCAACACATTCAAGCGGTGGATGGAGAGCAATTGTAGGAGGAGACTTGGTCTTTGCCATTTGAATTGGTGGTGTGAGAGCAAATGGGGGAGGTTGGCTGTTTTGAGGAGTGTTTGGGGAGCTTGGGAAGTGCCGAAACTCCCTTGGTCCTTTGGGTGTATTTTCGGTCTTAGGAGGGGGAAACAATTAAGTTTTTTCTTTCTTTTCTTGGTGTCAACAAGCCGATTCTTCTTTGTATCAACTAGTAAAGATTTCTCCACTTGCATTAGCCTTAGCGAAACCATTTGTTGTTGCATACTTGAAGCAAAACCCCAAGTCTTCATCTCTTTCTCATTTTTTCTTTTTGCTTCTCCTTAAACCGAAAGCTTCAACACCCTTACCCTTACCGAACCTAACATCCCATTATCATCTTATTCCCTTTTTTGGAAACCTTGTTAGCCAAATGCCTCTCCTACCTCCTTTCTTTTTTTCAATTGAGTTAAACCGAAACCTCTAGCACCCTTGTTGCCGAAATTCTACCTTGTTTCTTCCTTCTTCTCTTCATTGTGCAAAGCCGAAACTAGAGACCCTTCCTTCTCACTTTTTCTTTTTGTTTGCATAAACCTTGTGCCGATTTCTCCATTTGGTCCATACCATTTCATTAAGCCGAAACTATTTTTCTTTATTCCCCTAACTTTCATCTCCTTTTCCTTAATACCATCTTGACCGAAGCACTTCTCCATTCATCTTGTTATACTCTTTCTTCCTTGTTTTTCTTTTTAGAAACTCTTCTTTTCGGAATCAAGGGAGTTAGCCGAACCTTCCTTGGTATTGGCCGAATATTTGGTGGTGTTGGGTGCTTGGTTTCCAATCGATTGGTAGTGGGTAAGTGTTGGCGAATGGCCTTTCTCCTTTCTCGGTACCTTGCCGATTCTTAATATGTTTTGGCCGATTGTGTTATTTGTTGGAAGGTACTAATCTTTTGTAAACCAGTTCTTATTATAGGACATCCGGATCTAAGGAGCGTTCTTGAGGAGTTTTCTTTCTGGTAGCGGGCGGTGAGTATTGGTAGAGCGAGTCTTGTATTCGATTCGTTTAGTTTTCTTTAAGACCGGTTGTTAAGAGATTAACTACTCTTTTATCGAGTGTCTTGATTGTGTTAGGAGAAACCATTGTGAAGCCGATTCTTTGAAGAACCTTTGTTGGGTTCGGATTGGGTAGAAACCAAATCCGGTTTAACGTAAGAGTGGTAAACCGATATACCCTTTGATTTATTTGGTTATGGCGAATGATATGTGTGCTAACCCTTTGGTTGGTCGATTTTAGGATCAAAGTTGTCAAGGTGGTTGGCGTCTTAGGCCGGTTCTTAGTATTAAAACCTCCGCTAATTCGGTGTGTAAACCAACACACTATCTTAACTTAGTAATGTAATAACTTTGTTGTGTAAATGAAACAGTGTGGTGGTGATTTGGTACCCATTGAGGTATGGATACGGATTCGGGTAAGTCCGTTACGATATGAGCTATGTGATGATATATGATATTATGATTATGGGTGCATGTTCATTGAGATGCCATATTAAGCATGTGAGCATGATAGCATGATTGCGATTTTTTGCATCTAGTATGATATGTGATTGGGTGATATGAGAGGAGGAAATTTGATATCCGTGTCTTTGGGACCTTGTGTCTTTGGGACACGGAGGTTTAGCACCTCCGGTGGTTTGGTACCACAAGCGATATTTTGTGACTTTGGGTCACGGAGGTTTAGCACCTCGGCGTCTTGTCGATGGCTTAGTACCACGATGGGTTGGCCCACGATTGATTATCTGGGATTGGCGCCGGTGATTTGGTATCACACGATGGGTTGGCCCCATCATCGAGTTGTGACTACGGTCACGGTGATTTAGTATCACATTGTGTCTTTGGGACACGGAGGTTTAGCACCTCATTGCGACTCGTCCACGTGGTTTGGCACCACAGGTGGGTTGGCCCCACTTATGAGATATGGGATAAATCGCTAGTGATTTGGTATCACACGATGGGTTGGCCCCATCATTGGATTATTCGTGACTTGGTCACCGGTGGTTTAGTACCACAGTATGGATATCTTGACTTTGGGTCACGGTGGTTTGGCACCACCGGTGGTTTGGTACCACAGGGGTAGAAAAGCGATATGGTTGGTTAGGAGCAGGTGCATGATTTGCATTATTACATTATGATATATGTGTTGGCATGTTATCTGGGAGAGGAATTATGCTTGAGTCTTGCGACTCACTCTCTCTCCTTTGACTTTTCGGGTGACACGTGAAGCGGACATGGGCCGGGATGGACTCGAGGTGCTCATGCCATCTTGAAATAAAGATTTGCTCGGACTTCTTTTATAAAATTTGGTACACTAGATGATTTATTTCTATTTCGTTATATTTGGGTTTGTAAATGGCCTCTTAAATTATGTTTTTGATAGGTTATGTTTAAGTAGATTTCCTATATCCTTTAACAAACTAATTAAGTGAAATGTCTAAAACTTGGAAAGACAACGTTTTCAAAATTTCAAAAGCGATGTTTTAAAGCTGTACCATCGGGTATCATACTATAACTTGGGATAAAGTGAACTCAAATGGTTTTTTCTCTAACTTAAATATGATTTTTTTCTACTAAGTCAAAAATGTTTTAGTAACAATAAGAAATAACTTAAGCTTCAAAACGAAATAAACAAATTTTTCCTACACATCGGATAAATTTTCAAAACTTTACGGGTTTTCAAATACATCATCGGGTTTTAATCAAAACCTAATCAGTGTTCCTCAAACACAAAATTTAAGCTAGCGTTTTCACCAAACTTCTAGACTTCAACCTAAACCACCCAAAACCTTTTCACTGTAGCATACAGATTGATTAAGTGGTGTATTGGTAGGGTTTGGGGTGTTCTGAGTGGACAAAGGTGATAGGCCCAGGGTAAAACCATAGTAAATGTCGGGTAATAGATGTGGCTGCGAGGTTCGCAGAATCGTGGCCAAAAATGGGCTAAATGGGCCACACGAGTGTGTGGGCCCACTTGGGCCAAAATTTGGGCTTGGGCCCAATTACACCGTTTTGATCAAAAAGAGCATCCGTGTTGCTCGACGTAACTGTAGGCCTCTAGAAAGGCCATTATAGGAGTATATTACCTAAATACCCTCGATGGGTAAAATTACTGAAATACCCTCGATGGGTAAAATTATCAAAATACCCCCGAGAGTTAAAATTACTAAAGTACCCCTAAATGACTAAATGACCGTTATACCCTTAGTGGTAGCTTAAATGATGTTTGTGTGATATCTATATAACTGTATATGATTGAGATGCACTGCATACATTGAATAGCTATGGCATGACATATTGCATTGGATTGAGTTTTTATGATTTGGAGGAAGTACCGTTATAGTGGCATCGCCACGTATTTTGATCTTAGTGGCTCAGTCACATATATCGTTGATATGACTAAAATTGCATTCTTGAAAAGTTGGTGGGTGGGTCGATGTGGTCTCCACATGGAGAGATGGTTGAATGCTGGTGGAGAGTTGGTGGGCGGGGTTGGGTTACATGTCTATTTGCATTGATATGATTTAGGGCTTAGGCCCGGTAAATCTTGTATGGGTTCGGGCCCATTTGTGGCCGTAATAGGGTATTACACACTGAGTTCTCATAACTCACCCTTTCTTTTAACTGTACAGGTAATCCTCAGCCTTAGAGGATTTAGAGCTGTGAGGGACTTGGAGGTGGCCACATGCCAGATATGCTTTAAAGTTAAACTTTGCAATTTTAGTTTAATTTATTGGGTTAATAATTTTTGTAATAAGGCCATTGGGTTTATCTTTTTAACTTTTATTTGGTATTTCTTTTAATTACAAACTACTGGTCTATTAAACACGAGTTTTAAACTATATCTACTATTTTCAAAATAACATGTATTCGCAACTGTTTGAATCAAACTTCGCAACAAACAAGGTTTTAAAAATAGTAATTTTTTTTTTTGACAAGGGAATGACTTTGAGCAAATTCTATTTTGTTAATAAGCAACGAAAATCGGGATTTCTAAAGGGTAGAAAGTTTTGATTTGTAGAAAGGTTTTCCAATGAACATGTAATTTCAAACAACACTTGATGTGGCACGTTAGCTCGGTCATAACGTTTAGGCCGGGTTTGTGGTGTTACACCTTCTCTCAACCTAGGCAATTTTTGGCCTAGCTTTGGTATAGTCCACCACATGCAGCGTCGTGATCAGTGGCTTCTAGTATACTAGGGCCAGAAGGTCAAAACCTCTAGTTTTTAGGAAAATCGAAGGTAATCTCCTTCCTCTTTTTATTTTATACCTTATGCCTTTTTTATCTAAAAAAAGTTTGTAAAAATAAGATGAACAGAGAACAAAAAAAGGAAAAAAATCAAAGAAGACAAAGAATCAAAACCTTTTTGAACTTTTATTTCTGTTTCTTTTTAATTTTGCTATTGTGTATTCGTATTGTATTTGTGTGTAGAAGAAGCAAATACAAATATTGAATGGCTTTTTATAACCGAATAAAAGAAATAAAAGAAAATACAAAGTCCATTCTTCTTATTTGCTGCCGTATTATTGCTGTAATTTGTTGTTTGTTTTTTTAGGTACAAGGCCGCGTGGATGTACGGAGGAGGAGCAACGACGGGGGGAGCTTATTGTATTTAGGGTTGCTGAAAATGTTAAAAGAAATGGGCCGATCGGGCTTGTAACTGGGTTGTGATTGTTGGGCCATGTATTTGGGTTTAATTTGGGTTTTAAGGTTTGGGTTTTTGGTTATGTATTGGGCTACAATTTTGTATTTGGGTTTGGGTTTGATGTAAATGGACATTTGATTTATTAGATTTTGGACTATTTATTTTTGGTGTGGGCCCAGGCAAAATGGGCCTATTACATCAGCGATGGAATTTTATTAAACCAATCTGATTGAAAAATTACACATACAAATGACGAATAAATTACACTTAGGGCACTAGATCCTAACATAAAGAGTGAGTCATGCTTTTGAATCGAAGATAAGGGATAATGTTGATCTTACTTAGGGCACTAGATCCTAACATAAAGAGTGAGTCATGCTTTTGAATCGAAGATAAGGGATAATGTTGATCTTAAAATGTTTATATTAAATAAAGAATGTCTCGACTTTGATGAAGGTTTAATGAGGATAGTTTAGAGTGGAAAACGTGTTCATCGAGGAACTATTTTTTTAGAAGATAAATTATTATTTTAGATGATTTGTAATAAAATACTTACTAGGTGATTGAGATAGTAAAGTTTGAGAATCTGATGCGAGTCTTAAGGCCCAATTTCAGGCTCATGTATATGATGGGCTTATACTACCTCAAGGCCCAGTAACAAAGTCAAGGTTAAGCAAATCAAATCAAGATTTGGTCAAGTACAATGTGTGAGGATGAATCTTTTTGAGGAAAGGGGGAGTGATACATGCACGGAATGGGTGAAATTTGTTAAAGTCAATTCAACCAAGCTACCAATTTTTAAGCTAAAAAGATTAGTCAACTTGAAACGAATTTTTGGATGAGATCCAGGAATTTATGGGGTTAGAGGTTTGCATAGCGTTTGGATAGGTATCTCTTAGCTTCACAATGCACTTTGAATCACTCAATTTCAAGTTTGAGATCACAAGTTATGACCGTTTTAGTAAAGACTGTGCAAGTAGAATTTCTGGACAAGATTATTATGAAAATTACGAGTTTCGGGTTTTTAATTCAATTTTAAATCATATCGGTTCGATTTCTTGGCTTAATTTTATTATATATAAGTCTAATATTGTATTTATTAGCTTTTATTATTTTATTATTTATTTATTTTGAATTTTTGATGTTTTAAGTATTTTAAGTTATTTAAGAGCTTTATGTCAACAAGAGAATTTAGTTTAAAACTACTTATTTAGGTTAATTAGAGTTTCATTATACTTAAAAGTTTTATTTGGATTTACTTAGCTAGCCTATATAAAGGTCTCTTCATTGTACACAATATGGAATCAATTCATTCATTATTCACTTTGAGTTAATAAAATTCTCTTTGAGTTTTCTTTTTAAGAATTTCTCTTGAGTTTTCTTTTAGAAGAGTTTTAACAATCTTTTCAGATTCTGGGAATAATCTTCAAGTTTTTTTTCTTGCAAAGTTTTCTTTTTTGGAGGTGAAATTAGAGCCGCTTGAAGGGGGTTGTGGATTCATCGAGTTCCCAAAGCTCCTTAGGACTTCTACACGTCATCTTTTTCCATCTATCTTCTTTATGTTCTTCTTTATTCTATTTTGTTCTTGTTTAATTATTCAAATCTTTGATTTATTTAATTGTTTTCTTTCCATCTTAATTATTTATTTTCATTGCTTCTTTTAAGTTTTTTAGATCTGACTTGGATTTGTTTGCATTTCAGGTTGTGTCAAAATCCAAGTTTTTTCTTAGATCATCTAGAACCCTAAGTCAAATATGTGGCTTGGAGAAACTTATGATCCTGTTCCGCACCCATCCATATAAAAATCAAACTAAGATGTACAAAGATGAGCTTGCAACTTGGGTGAAGGGGTTGAGCTTAAACCATTATGTTCATTGTACTGTGTGAACTTTAGTGGATTTATTCTCTAAGTAAGACTCCATAGATATAGGTTAAGCTTGAACTGTATAAGCAATTCTTGTGTATTTAATTTTCTTAAAATTTTTCTACTTGTTTTGGACATAACTCATACCACAACCTAGCCAATCATGCATTCAATTGTATAAGAGAAGACATGATGTGAGTTGACTAATTGAATTGAACCTCAAAAAGAACAGTGAGACCTGAACTTGAATTAGAGACACAATTTGTTGCAGAATCATCTAAAACAAATTCAAAAGATAAAGAAAAGGACAATGACCCAATGTCTAATACATGCACATTCACTTTACCTTCCATTTGTTGTATATAGGAATGGTCACACATTTATGTATTGGTAGTACGTTGAACCTAAAGAGATGAGTGGCCGAACATGCATGAGCCAAAACCAAACAATGTATCTAAGGTAAATGAATGGCCGATTGTACATGCATATTCTTTTCCGGCCATGTAATGCATCTAAATTAAGTTTAATATCTTAAATAAAAATTAAAGACATCCATTAGTATGCTAAACATAAAAGGGATGAATCTTGAAAGCTTGACAGCCAACTTGGAAACTAGGCGACCACTTCAATAATGTTGACTAAACATTGGTCTTCATTTGGTCCATCTTTGAATTTGGTCTTCTCATCATCAGGCCAAATACCTTGAACTAGCCCCACCAAGTGCCTCCTTGAACCGTTTAGCCCTAACCGTTGTGGTCAACCCACTTGGTCTTTGTAATGGATCTCTTGTGTTTGAAGACAGCCCACGTGCAATTAGCCTAATTACATTCAGCTCATTTGTAGCATTCACAGAGTCTTTATTTTTTGGCCCATGTATTGCTCTCAAGATCACATCAAGACACCTAACATATTTGGTAGAGATCCTCTGCATGGCAAGTTCATATGGAAAATAGGAAAGAAGGGGGGATCTGTAACAGACTAAATTTCAGTGGTGTCAGGAAACAGTGATTCGAGATCACTAAATCTGACAAGTAAGTTTGAAAATTTAGTAATTAATAATTATAAGTCAAGTGTGAATTTATAAATATATTTGAATTAGAAATTTTGTGAATTAAAAGAATTTATTAGGTCAAATGAGTAAAAAAAAGGTATCGAGACCTCAAATTTATGATCTTAGAGCCATAAATATTTTAGGAATATTTATGGAGTCTCATTAAGTTAGTATTAAAGTTTAGCTAGAAATTTTAATGTTTTGATAGTTAATCAATTAAAAGGATTAAATTGTAAAAGGTGCAAAATTTGTTATATAGTGATTAAATAGCTTAAGTGATTAATAAGGAGTGATTTAAAAGGCAATTAGACCCAAACTATATGGATTGGACGGTTTGGGTAAGAAAATAAGCAAGAAAATAAAGTGAAATAAGGAAAAATTGGAAATTTTGTTAATTAACTAAATAAAACAAAGACTAAATTAAAAAATATAGAGAAATCACCATCTGTAACACCCTGAATTAGGGGTTATTTGTAAATTAGATAAATTTCATGTGGGCTTCAAGAAATAAATAAATATGATTTTATTTGGCATGATTTGAGGTCTAGAAACAACCCCATTTGGGTCGAATTTGGATTTTAAAAATATTTTTTTAAGGGTCTAAAAGGAAGGAAGCTGGGGGATAGGGGTTAAATAAAATTTAGGAGGAACATGACACAAGAATGGGCTTGGTACAAGTGGCTTGATGTGCCTAAGAGTTTGCTAGGGGTCTTGGGTTCGAGTCATGGGAGATACAAGGGGGGGATGTTTTTAATTTTGGGCTTTTGGAACGTTAAAAGAAAGGGCGGGTTGGGAGGCCTTAAAAGATATTTGGTGTTGGATTTGGACATGGAAGTTGGGCTAGCTAAGTGGCAACCGTCGCCACTTAGGAGGAAGTGAAGATGGGCGTGAGTTAATTCTTTGGAGCGGCGTTTTGCATTTAAATTTTAGGCGTTAAAGTAAAGAAGGCTTAAAAGAAATTTTCAGACGAGAGCGGACATGAAAGGCGGGGAGGCGGAGTGGTGGCGCTACTTAAAGAAGCTTTGGCAAGGGACTCGGGTTGAGTCGTGAGGACATAAAGGATTTTGTTTTTGGGCTTTAGCTAAAAGGAAAAAGGGCTCGAGTAAGGCTTTATATTTAAAGGGTGGAGGCTGCTGCTGCTCCCTGATGGAGTCATGAGTTGAACCCCAAGCCTGCACCTTGCGTTTTATTTTTTTCTTTTCCTTCAATACTGTGGCGTTGGAGGGAGTTAGCGACATATAGGACTCCTAATTAGGCATATTTTATGTCATAATCAAATTTGGAAGAGAATTTTAGTGTTTTATTTGATATTAAATTGTTGAGGGATTAGGAGATTAAAGTTAGATTTATTTTGTGATAATTCAAGGCTGAAATTATCACAAAATAAAGAGAATTAATTGACATTGGGACTCCTTAGGGCATCCATAATTGTTTTTTCTGACCAAGAAGGGCCAAAAGTTCTTCAATTTTTCTCTTCTTTCTTCTCACTTGTTCTTTGCGAATTTCCTCTGCCTATATTGCTAAAATTCCAGCTTCTTTTCTTCTTCTTTTACAAGTGAAATCCTCCTTAATCCCCTACTTCTTTTCTTTCTTCTTCTCCTTCCTCCATTAGCCAAACCCTACCACCTTCTTGCCAAAATTTCCTTGACAAGCGCCCAAAATCACTCAAATTTCCAGCATCATCTCTTGTTTTCCTTAGTGAATCTACTCCCCCTATTTGGTGTAGCTTTGGTAGAACATCAAAGCAAAGGGTGCTCTTTTTCTTCAATCGTTAAAAGAGGTAAGTGGATCTCGTCGAATGTTACATTTTGTTGGATCAAGATCTATGGTTATAACATTATGTCTAAACCGATTGTAGGGAAGCTTTAGAATTATTTTCCAAGGAGAGTTGGTAAGCACATTGACCAAGGGCCTTTCAATTAAAAGTCTATGATTAAATGCGAAACTAACGTGTGCCATGGATTTAGGGACTAAATTAGGCTTGAGTTTGATTGAAATCAAATCCATTCAAGGGACAAAAACCTAGTGTTGTAGATCGGATCTTGGGATCTAGGAATTCCGGTAAAGCAGGTGTGTAAACTCTTTACACACTTTATTATTAAACTTGCGATTTTGTTGTCTTGTGTATAAATTTTGGTAGTGATCTATGATATGCTTGTGGGCTTAAACATGGATTCCGGGTAAGTCCCCTAACTTGTGACTTTTGTTAAATAATTTGCATGCCATCACATGATATTAAATTCTATGCCATGATATATGAAACATTGATATAAAAGCATGTGATGGTGGGATTGATGAGAGGAGGGGGATGAATTATGGGTATGCGTCGATGGTTTTGACCACAAGATGGGTTGGCCCCATCAGTTATTTGTGACCTATGGTCATCGATGGTTTTGACCACAGCGATTGAATATTTGCGACTAAGTCCCGGTGGTTTGGTACCACCGATGGTTTTGACCACACTTTGATATATTGTGACCTATGGTCATCGGTGGTTTTGACCACACGATGGGTTGGCCCCATCATTTAAATTGTGACTTTAAGTCATCGATGGTTTTGACCACGGGGTGAAAAAGGAGTATGGATGGCTAGTTGGGTTGCATGTGCATGTTTAATTAATAACTTGTGTATGAGTTGTATTTTACGGGTAGGGATTTACACTTGAGTCTTGATGACTCACCCTTCCCTTAACATTTTGAGATGAGTAGATCGCAGAGATGGGCCGGAGAGGACTCGGCGCCATGCCATCATTGGATTTGAAATTACTCTGTTTTAGTTAATCATATTTATTTTTCTAAGTCTTTTATTTTGGGATTGTAATAAGGTAGCTATTTGTTATGTGGATGTTAATTTTATTTTTGTTTTGCTTATGTTAAGTTACAAATGAAATTTTCAAATGATGAGTAAACCGGTTAAAATAATTTTTCAAACTTAATAAACTTCTACGGTTTTTTAAAATATGTTACCATCGGGTAACAAAAATAAACTAAGACAACTATCACTTTGATGATTTTAAAATGATACATGATCGGTGTTTTCAAAAGGGTTTATAAAGCCCAATTGTATTTATAAAAGGCCCATTGAGTTTTCAAACCCGTTTTAAATACCTTAACCAAATTTAATCAATTTTCACCCAACTTTCAAATTGGCCCAAAATATTTTACCCAATGACATACGGATCCGGTGAGGACTCATGGGTAGGGTTTGGGGTGTTACAAAATTAGTATCGAGCCAGTTCAAAACTTCGGTATTGGGGGCCCAAGGCCCAAAATGTTTAGTTTTGTTAGTAGGCCTTATTATAATGTTTTGAGAAACTGTTTTGGCTTGATCGGCATGGCATCAGTCTCCAGCACCTATCAGAGTAAGTACTTCTATCAATTTTGTGAATTCTTTTGATGAGGGTAGAAGGGTAAAATTGGGAGCGTAGACTATTAGAATAGAATTTGTTGAACCTAGGGCTAGCATACCTCAACTATGCATAAGATTTAATAATTACCTAAGCAACCACATGAGTTGTCACTAAGCAAAGGTTGTGGCAACCGTTATCATATGTCTAGGATTGGATTCGGTGGGGCACGGTATTTAAGCGATCCTCGTGACTCACCTCCTACTCACTCAAATCCTACAGTGCGTAGTGACGGTTCATCCTAAGTGAGACGACACACTCATAGGCTAAACTTGATAACTAAAACCCAAAAGGGACTAGGCTGTTTTGTTTTGAAGTAATTAAAACCTTGTTTTTTTAAAAAAAAAAAAGACCAAAATACCCTCGGTTTGAAAAATAACCAAAATACCCCTGGCTTGAAAATTTCCAAAATACCCTCAGAAAATTTCCAAATAGAAAATTTTCAAAATAACTTTCTTTGTGAAATCAATTAGAACCAAATTTTGAAATCATTTTGTGAAAATACCCTGATTATGTGAAATTACTAAAATACCCTTAGGGGTAAAATTACGAAAATGCCCTTGATTTAGGATATTCCCAAAATACCCACGGTTTTAATCAAAAATTTCATCACATAAAAAGTGCCCAAAAACCTTAAATTGCAAAAATGTCATGATTTTAGGAAAATTACAAAAGTGCCCCTAACCTACAAAATTACTAGAATACCCCTAACTTTCAAAATTTTGCAACATCACTACTTTGGGAAAGTGCAATTATCAAAGAGCCCTCAAAGTTTTACAACTTTTGAAATATCCCTGATTCATCAAATTTTACAATTCACCCTGATTTATGAAAAATTACCAAAATGCCCCTGAGTTTCAAAATCATCGAAAGACCCCCGAATTTCAGAATTTTTTAAAATACCCTAGGAAATTAAGAGTTTTAAAATAATTTTTGATAAAATCATTCGAAAATTTTCATTTTTGAAAAATTACGAAAAATACCCCTGTAGGACAAATTACGAAAATACCCCTAGGTAGTGGAAAAACAATCACAATGAAATCAACAACGTCTATTTGATTGAATGAATGGAAAACTGTGTGCTTGTATGATTACGAAAGAACCACTCTTTAAACTCCTATCATAAAATTCCTTCGCGAATAACCAAGTGAAACTAAGACACTAATTCATAAAAAAATTCTTAAACAGATAAACGCAGTCATTAGAATGAGTTCAAGAGGTCGTGGACGTCCACCCCGTGGCCGTGGTAGGGTTAGGATGACCTTGTTTGAGCCAGCAAGGTCCGATCATGGGTCCGAAAATGAGATCTGGGATCTGCATAACAAAGCGAGTTTCAAGACCATCTGGTGGTAATGGCGTAGTATCTCGGTGATGCTTCTGGGTATTAGAGCAGTAGGCTGAGGTTGTGTAGTCTGAGAACTCGTAAATCGTGGCTAAATGTCTCAAGACTATGAATGAAGTATTCGAGAGGAGTTTAGGAGTGGCACCTAGTCTGTGGAATATTGGTTAGAGTCCACGGAAAGGATTATGGGTGACTTGGATTTCACCCGAGGAGAAGTTGAAAGGTATCATCTCTACCTTGGGATGAGTCCTATCGGTGGTGGCTCACCGTAAGGGATGGAGCAGTGGCGAAAACCTTACTTGGGAATTTTTAGGAGCCTACCAAAAAAGTATATTGGAACCGGTATGTAGGCCTCGGAGGAAGGCTTTCTTGAACTGGTTCAAGGAAATAAGTCGATGGCGAGAATATGAGGCCGAGTTCCTTCGATTAAGTAGATATGCTTGTGGTATTGTGGGTCAGAGCATGGTACGTGTCGAGTTGAAGATGGCCTTAGAGATGAGCGAGGATGATGATAGCTCCACAGCAGGAAAGGGAGTTCGAGGTCTTAGTGGAGAAATCTAAAGTTCTTGAGGGAGTAAGGCGGTCAGTTAGACGGAACCGGGATAGAAATTGGAATAAGAGGAGCTGGAACCATCGAATTCTCAGTAATCACCAAAAGAGGTCAAAGTTTGGTGGGTCGGATCAAGCGCTAGGCTTCTTCTTCTTTGCTAATCCTCAATAGCATACGGTGTGATAAGTGTGGCAAGTTTCACAAGGGGAGTGTTGGAATGGTAATCGTGGATGCTTTGAATGTGGGTCTATGGAGCATCGGGTTAGAGGCTGTCAAAGAAGCGACTAGGCGAGAACGGAAGGTCAAGATCGTGCCGAAACGAAGGATAACCAACAATCACGAGAGGGTGAGGTGCGCTAGGGGTAATGGAAATGGTAGCAGGCGTGGTGAGAGTCTTTGAAGGTCTGACGCAACCAAGGTTGATTTATGCAATTGGCCGTCGCGAGGAGGAAGATGTGCGGATGTGACAACGAGTGCGTTCTTTAATTGGAATACCCTAATTGCTTTAATTATTGTAGAGTTTTCTTGTTTTACTAGGGAAGTGCACGAAACCTTGGTTGTAAACTTAGAAATTGTGTCTAGGAAGCATGATAATTCTTTAAGATCGAGTGTGCGATAGTAGCATAGTGCGGTGAGTTAAGATGTCACGACTATTAGTTAGTAAGTAATTTAGAGGACGAAATTATTTTTAAGAGGTAGAAGCTGTAACACCACGAATTAGGGGTTATTGTAAATTAGATAAATTCCATGTGGGCTTCAAGAAATAAATAAATATGATTTTATTTGGCATGATTTGGGGTCTAGAAACAACCCCATTTAGGTGAATTTGGATTTAAAAATATTTTTAAGGGTCTAAAAGGAAGGAAATTTGGGGATAGGGGTTAAATAAAATTTAGGAGGAACATGACACAAGAATGGGCTTGGTACAAGTGGCTTGAGTGCGCCTAAGAGTTTGCTAGGGTCTTGGGTTGAGTCATGGGAGATATAAGGGGGATGTTTTTAATTTTGGGCTTTTGGGACGTTAAAAGAAAGGCGGGTTGGGAGGCCTTAAAAGATATTTGGTGTTGGATTTGGACATGGAAGTTGGGCTAGCTAAGTGGCAACTGCATGCCACTTAGGAGGAAGTGAAGATGGTATGAGTTATTTCTTTGGGCAGCGTTTGCATTTAAATTTTGAGGCGTTAAAGTAAAGAAGGCTTAAAAGAAATTTTCAGACAAAGAGCGGACATGAAAGGCGGGAGGCGGAGTGGTGGCGCTACTTAAAGGAGCTTTGGCAAGGGACTCGGGTTCGAGTCGTGAGGAGCATAAAAGGGATTTTGTTTTTGGGCTTTAGCGCTAAAAGGAAAAGGGCTCAGTAAGGCTTTATATTTAAAGGGTGAAATTCTGCTTTGCTCCCTACTGATGGAGTCATGAGTTCGAACCCCAAGCCCGCACCTTGCGTTTTTATTTTTTCCTTTTCCTTCAATCTGACTTGGTGTTGGAGGGAGTTAGCGACATATAGGACTCCTAATTAGGCATATTTTTATGTCATAATCGGTGGAAGAGGAAATTTTAGTGTTTTATTTGCTATTAAATTGTTGAGTGGATTAGGAGATTAATGTTAGATTTATTTTGTGATAATTCAAGGCTGGAAATTATCACAAAATAAAAAGAATTAACTTGACATTGGGACTCCTTAGGGCTGTCCATAATTATTTTTCTGACCAAGAAGGGCCAAAAGTTCTTCAATTTTTCTCTTCTTTCTTCTCACTTGTTCTTTGAATTTCCTCTGCCTATATTGCTAAAATTCCAGCTTCTTTTCTTCTTCTTTTACAAGTGAAATCCTCCTTAATCCCCTACTTCTTTTCTTTCTTCTTCTCCTTCCTCCATTAGCCAAACCCTACCACCTTCTTAAAATTTCCTTAGACAAAGCGCCCAAAATCACTCAAAATTCCAGCATCATCTCTTGTTTTCCTTAGTGAATCTACTCCCCCTATTTGGTGTAGCTTTGGTAGAACATCAAAACAAAGGGTGCTCTTTTCTTCAATCGGTTAAAAGAGGTAAGTGGATCTCGTCGAATGTTCTGTTTTGTTGGATCAAGATCTATGGTTATAACATTATGTCTAAACCGATTGTAGGGAAGCTTTCGGGAATTATTTTCCAAGGAGAGTTGGTAAGCACATTCGGCCAAGGGGCCTTTCAATTAAAAAGTCTATGATTAAATGCCGAAACTAACGTGTGCCATGGATTTAGGGACTAAATTAGGCTTCGGGATTTGATTGGAAATCAAATCCATTCAAGGGACAAAAACCTAGTGTTGTAGATCGGATCTTCGGGATCTAGGAATTTCGGTAGAAACAGGTGTGTAAACTCTTTACACACTTTATTATTAAACTTGCAATTTTGTTGTCTTGTGTATAAATTTTGGTAGTGATCTATGATATGCTTGTGGGCTTAAACATGAATTCCGGGTAAGTCCCTAACTTGTGACTTTTGTTAAATAATTTGCATGCCATCACATGATATTAAATTCTATGCCATGATATATGAAACATTGATATAAAAGCATGTGATGGTGGGATTGATGAGAGGAGGGGGATGAATTATGGACTGTCGTCAGTGGTTTTGACCACAAGATGGGTTGGCCCCATCAGATTATTTGTGACCTATGGTCATTAGTGGTTTTGACCACAACGATTGAATATTTGCGACTAAGTCCGGTGGTTTGGTACCACCGATGGTTTTGACCACACTTTGATATATTGTGACCTATGGTCATCGTTGGTTTTGACCACACGATGGGTTGGCCCCATCATTTAAATTGTGACTTTAAGTCATCGATGGTTTTGACCACGGGGTAGAAAAAGAGTATGGATGGCTAGTTGGGTTGCATGTGCATGTTTAATTAATAACTTGTGTATGAGTTGTATTTTCCGGGTGGGGATTTACACTTGAGTCTTGGTGACTCACCCTTCCCTTAACATTTTGCGGATGAGTAGATCGCGGAGATGGAGCAGGAGAGGACTCGGCGCCATGCCATCATTGGATTTGAAATTACTCTGTTTTAGTTAATCATGTTTATTTTTCTAAGTCTTTTATTTTGGGATTGTAATAAGGCCGCTATTTGTTATGTGGATGTTAATTTTATTTTTGTTTTGCTTATGTTAAGTTACAAATGAAATTTTCAAATGATGAGTAAAGGTTAAAATAATTTTTCAAACTTAATAAACTTCTACAGTTTTTTTTAAATATGTTACCATCGGGTAACAAAAATAAACTAAGACAACTATCACTTTGATGATTTTAAAATGATACATGATCAATGTTTTCAAAAGGGTTTATAAAGCCCAACTGTATTTATAAAAAGGCCCAACTGAGTTTTCAAACCCCGTTTTAAATACCTTAGCCAAATTTAATCGAATTTTCACCCAACTCTCAAATTGGCCCAAAATATTTTACCCAGTGACATACCAAATCCGGTCAGGACTCATGGGCCGGGTTTGGGGTGTTACACCATCTTTCTTCAGCAAAAACACCATAAGAGGTCTGGAATAAGCTGATTTTTCATATTTTTGCACCATATCGAGAGTCTGAAGATAAACGTGAAAAAGAGAAAATTACCGATTAGTCCTTAAATTTCCGTAATTCTACAAATTGGTCCAGGTAAGTTCATATGGCTAAATTTTTATATTAATTTTGTGATGTATACAATATTTATAATTTACATTTTTGCTATTGAAATATGATAATTGTAATGATGTGAAATTTTAATTGAAAGTTCGAATTAAAGGAAACGCATGACTGAGTACGTTCATTCAGTGATCAGTGATGAATTGACGGATAAGACCATAGTTAATCCGTGGCAAAGTGTGAAATGTGAGATCATAGAATAGCTATGGCGCTGTGAAAGTGAATGTAAGACCATGACTGAATCATGGCAGTTATATATATGTGTGTAAGTGTAAGACCACAGCTAGGCTATGGCAATGTGATAAAGTGAGTGATCATGGCAAAGCCATGGAAAAATGTGTGCCAAACCAAAGTGGAATGTGGCAGAAAACTAATGACGTACTTAATTTCGTAAGACGTTCCTTAATTTGATAGGTAACGGTAAGTGTTACTCGAAATTAATTGTAAAGATTTAATTAGTTATTGATATTGAGCTCAATCCAATGAATTCATCATTTGAAATTATGTATGACAGGAAACTTTAGTGAAAAACTTGTTATTGAATTGTTATTGTAATTCGGTAAGATTTATGTTTTAAGCCTATGAGATTACTAAGCTTTCATAAGCTTACTTCTGTATGTTAATGATATTTGTAGATTAACAAGAGTTCAGAGGATCGGATCATCACATTGGGCCACACTATCCAGATTTAACTGATAGATTTTGTATTGCAATTTAAGGTTTATATGGCATGTATAGGATGGAATGAAAGGAAGGAAAATTTGAAATTTGGTTATGAATGACCTTCATATATATATGTTAGTTTATGTGTATGTATTTATTAGTATATAATGGTGGTTAATTATAGAACTAACATAGTAAGTTTATGTAAATAAATCTTGTAGTTATCTTGAGTTGAATGTGTAAAGGGTGAGAAAAGTGGCCTTAAAATGGCTTATTTTCGTCCACACTGGTAGACACACAGGCATGTGTCTTGACTGTGTGTGACACACGACCTGGCATATGGGCATGTGTTTCAGTCGTGTGTCCCCTACACTTTAAAAATGAGAAATAGATTGCTCAGAATTGAGCACACAGGCTGAGACACAGGCATGTGTCTCAGCTGTGTGGGTGACACGGCCTTGGACATGGGCGTGTTACATGGCCGTGTGAAAACTGCACCTAGATAATGAAAATTAAATCAACCACACGGCCTAACACACGGGTGTGTGACTTGGCCATGTGATCTAAATTTCTTCATGCCTTATAAGTTAGAGAGTTATACGGGTTAGGAACACGGGCGTGTAAAGCCACACGGCCTAATACATGGGCATGTTTTGTGGTTGTGTGAGCTATACGGCCTGGTCACATGGGCATGCCCCTAGACAACACGGGTGTGTGGGCACCGTTCATAAGGAAAATTTTATAAATTCACAAAAAAGTCTTGGGGTTTCTGATTTAATCCCGTATCATTTCTACTGCTCATATTGGGCCTTGAGGGTCCATTAAAGGGACCATATAATTATTGTCGAATGTGAATGGTATTTTTGGCTTGATTTATCTGTAAACCCCAATAATACTCTATAATCCTGTTTCGACGACAGATACGGGTTAGAGATGTTACATTTATTGGTATCAGAGCTTCGGTTTAGTCGATTCTTGAAACGAATGTGATGTGTAAAGTGTTTTAAAAATACATACAATATAAATCTGTGATAGTGTGGTGTGTATGATCCGATCTAATCTTCATTATTCTTATAGATTGTAAAAATGTCAGATAGACCGGAACGTGCTGAACATGAAGAAGTTACTAGTAGAACATAGACCTCCGAACAAGGGACAAGTAGTAATGTTCCAATTTCTCTAATGCGAGAACAAGAACTTAAAGATATGATTTATGGAGTTATGAATCAGTGGTATAGTGAGATGATATAGGGAAGAAGTCAGGCTCAGCAACCTCCTCCTCCCCCTACTGCACCATTAGTTGCACCCCTGTTGTTCCTTCACCTCCTACAACAACTGAATCTAGTGAGGAAACTCCAATTGAAAAGTTCAGAAAATTAGGGGTCGAAGAATTTTGAGGAAGATCAGATGATGATCCAATCAAAGCTGAATACTGGTTATAGAATTTGGTGAGTGTTTTTAAACAAATGTCCTGTTCTTGGGATGATTACTTGAGATGTGCAGTCTCTTTGTTAAAAGAGGAAGCGTACAATTGGTAGGAAACAATAGAAGCAGTAGTACCCGCAGAGAAACTTTCTTGGGAGTTCTTTCAGAAAAAGTTTAAAAAGAAGTATGTTGGTAAGAGATACTTAGATAAAAAGAAAAGAGAATTCCTTGATCTGCGACAAGGAAACAGGTCAGCAATCGAATATGAGAGAGAGATTGTATACCTCAGCAAGTATGCTCGAGATATTGTACCAACTGAGGAGGAAATGTGTATTCGATTTGAGGAAGGACTAAATGATGAGATTAAAATGATGATTGGGGACATAGAGATACGAGAATTTACTGTTGTAACAGCCCGATTTTGGGGCTAGTCATAATAGTGCTTTCGAATCCACTAATTCAAGTTCAGAGAAATTATTTTTAATATTATTTTATTTGTTATAGCATGATTATATAAGTGCATGAAAATTTTGGTGAATTAAGTTTTGTGATTGTATGCTTAATTGCGAAAAAGGACTAAATTGCATAAAGCATGAAAGTATTATTTTACAAGCTAGAGGTGTCAAATAGCTATAGAACTTTAAATTGGATGTCCTTAATGTGTAATTAGGCCTTTCCCAAGGGGATAGCCGGCCATAGGGGACGAGATTAAGTTTGGTCAATGTTTGCTGATATTAGGTAATGAAATGAATAAAATAAAAAAATAAAAAAAAAATAAGAATGCTATCATCTTGTTTTCCTATCATCTTCTTCCACCAATTTTTGACTCAATCATAAGGGTTTGGAAGCTTGAAATTTCAGCAACTTACACTCCTTGCAAGTAAGTGATTTTGGTGGTCTTTCTTGAAAAATTTTATACCTTTGGAACCCCTAAAGCTTAAGCTAGCTAATGAGGGGACTATTTTGCAAATTGGTTGAGAGTCTAGAGTTTTGCCATGTGAATATTTATGTTGATTTCTGAAATTTTATGGAAGAAAATGAATCTTGGGTGTTGAATATACAACTTTTGTGAAAGGTGTTTCCAAGAAAACACATAAATGGACCTTTTTGTAAAGGTTGCAAAATAGGTAGTAAATGTGTGTAATAATTGAAATCTTGAGTTGCTATAAGAGGGAATATGAATCGGCTAGGCTTGGGTGTGTGAACACATTTCATTTTACGAGTGATCGTTGGTCTGAAAGTCTTAATATTTATATAATGAATGATCAAGCCTAGAAACTAACTGTGACAACGATTGAGGCAAGCGCACCTATCGAATAGTAGTATAGTTTAGTGGCAAGACCGAAATGTGGAACCCAAGGGAACCAAAAGTACTAATACTAACTTTCTTTTTTATTATTTAGCCTAAGAATTAAAGGAATTTTTGTTTAATTTAAAACTAACTAACTACTAAGCTAAGGATGCTAAGACACAGAGAATGAATTGAGAAAAATACTTTTGGGTAAACCAATTGATTAAGACAATACCCGAGGAAGAATCCACCTAGACTTCACTTGCTATTTAACTCTGAACTAGAAGATTTATTCACTTGACTTTATCCGTAGGATTCCCTAATTTATATTAATACCTCTTTCGAGGCTACTAACGTCTAACCCTAGGTTGATTAATTGAAATCTCTTTCTAATTAAAATCCCTAGAATTGCATTAACTCGATCTATGGATTCCCATATTAGGTTTGACCCTAATCTGGTAGATTTTTTTCATCCTATTTCTAGGGTTGCGATTAACTCCGCTTAACTATGCTAGATCTACTCTTAAACAGGGACTTTTGCTTTACTTCCTAAGTACATTAATACTTGAATCAATATCCTGAAATATTAAAACAAGAATTAAGAACACATAGTTAAAAACAAATTAAATATTTATCATATAGTTTAGAAAATAATAACAAGATTCATCTTAGGTTTCATCCCCCTCAGGTATTTGAGGGGTTTAGTTTATAATAATAAAAGAATACATCTCAGAAGAAAATATAAAACAAATCATATGAAAAACCCTAAAGCCCCCTGAAGAAAATTAAAGGGAAGATCTTCCGTCTTGAGTATGATTTCAGCTTCTTAAGATGAATCAAATGGCTGTCTTCGAGTAAATCCCACAATTCGGCCTCTCTGGCTTGGCTCCTCGGCCTACCTGAACCCCCTTGAAGGTTGGCCTCTAAGGTGTTTATATAGGCTTTTGGATTGTCTTTCTTTCCTCTAAGTACCCTAATCCGAATGGAATTAAAATAGGTCATGGCAGGGACACGCCTGTGTGGCATGCCCGTGTGAATCTTGTGCAGGCCGTGTACAGGTCTACTAAATAGGCACGGCTATGTGGCTTGGGCCCAAGCTGTGTGAATTTCATACTTTGGCCCATTTTCTCCATTTTTGGCCCGTTTCTCGTTCTTTTCATCCTCCGGTGCTCTTCTAAGTATAAAACATGAAATTAATGGATTTGGAGCACCAAATTCCACAATTCAGGGGATAAATCATCCAAAAGTATGCTAAATGTGGGATTAAAATATGTATAAATTATCAACGAGCCTAGGGGTAAAATTGAAATTTTGTAAAAGTCTAGAGGCAAAATAGTAATTTTGCCAAAATAAGAATTCGTGGAGTGATTTGATTAATGTGGTTAATTAATAAATTAAATATGTCCTTATAGATCAATAAGAATGTGGAATCAACCTTGATCGAGGAAAAGGCAAGGTTTCGAACTAAATTGCAAATTGGCATATTTTGTATCGAGGTAAGTTTATATGTAAATGATACTTCTTTTGTACCAATGTTTTTACATATTAATGCATTGTGTTAAATGCAAATGAATATTATGGATATCTATTAAATTGATAGAATGTGAGTGATAAACCGTAAAAGTAACATATTTTAACCCCATATTTAGCATGCTTTTGGATGATTTAGCCCTTGATTTATGTAAAAAGGTGCTCTTAATCCTTTTTTTTTCATATTTTATACTCAGGAAAGCACCCGAGGACGAAAAGAATGAGAAACAAACTTAAAACGGGCTAGTTTGGGTCAAAGTGGAAATCAAAAAGGCCTGGACTTCAAGCCACACGACCGTGCCTCGACAATTAACTAAGACACGACCATGCCACGATTTACAGTGGTACCCCAATCGAGCGAGAATCAAGACACTGACCTAAAGACAATTTACACGGGCGTGTACCATGGTCGTGCCCCTGTCATGGAAAAGAGGAATTGTACTCAGATTTGGATACTTTGAGGCAAAGAAACACATTCCAAAGCCTATTCAAAACACCGAGTAGGAAGTATATTTGAATTAGGGCACTTAGAGGCCGAGTAAAAGCATCTCAAAAGCCTATATAAAGAACCTAGAGGCCAACCGTTAAGGAAGGGCTGAGACATTCGGAATTCGATAGAAGCCGTAACTTTTGTGGGAATCATTCAAAGATAGCCAGTTTATCCATCTCAAGAAGCCGGAATTCTACTCAAGACGGCGGATCTCTCCTTCAATTCCTTTAGGGGGTTTTAGGGATTTCTTATGTTTTGTTTTATCTTTTCTCTTGATATGTTTTCTTTATTTGTTATGAACTAAACCCTTCAGATACCTGAAGAGGATGAAACCTAGATGAATCTTGTTATTGTCTTTTGAATTATATGATAAATACTTGATTTGTTCTTAATTATGTGTGCTTAATTCTTGTGCTAATGTTTTTGGGATATTAATTCAAGTCAGATGTTCTTAGGTGGAGGAGGAATAGACCCTGCCTAAGAATAGATCTAGCATAATTAAGCGGAGTCGTTCGTGCGCCTAAAGATAGGGTGACGAGATTGTTCCAGATTAGGGTGAAACCTAATATGGGAGTTCATAGTTTGATTTACTGCTATTCTAGGCGGTTATTAAGTGAGAACGAGATTTTCGTTAATTAACCAAGGGTTAGATGTTATTCGCATCGAGAGAGAGTTTAATATACATTAGGAAGTCTTACAGATCAAGTCAAGTGAATAAATCGTATGGTTCAGTGTTAGATAATAAGTGAAGTCTAGGTGGATTCTTCCTGATGGTATGATTGTGATCAACAAATTTTCTCTTCAAGTTCTTTTCCAATTCATTCTTTTTGTCTTTGCATCTTAGTTTAGTAATTAATTAGTTAATCAACCAAATCATTTAATATTTCGGCTAAATAATAAAAAGAAAGTGAGTATTAGTACTTTTAGTTCCTTTGGGTTCTATAATCCAGTCTTGTCTAAGCTATACTATTGTTCGATAGGTACACTTGCCTTAAGTCATTGTCAGAGTTAGTTTCCAGGTTCGATCATTCTCTTTATAAATTTTAAAACTCAATAATTTTAGACCGATCAAGTTTTTGGCGTCGTTACTGGGGAACTAAAATATTAAGAAAGCTCTATTTTTATTACTTTAGCCATTATTTTTATTTTTATTTTCACAATTGATTTTATTTTATTTTTCTAATTTTCTTTCTTTCTTTTCCAGCAGGTACCTCTAGTTTATGACTAGAAGGAACCCAACAGAACCTCTAGGATATGATAGTGATATTGAAGCTATCGCCCGTAGGAATCGCAGAGAAATCAGGCGAGCCTTAAATTACCAAGAAGAACAATAACAAGGCGAATCCAATCCTACTGAAGGGATGGACGAGAATAATCCACCATGATATGTGGCAGAAAACAATGCTCCGTGTACAATGTATGATTATGCTAAACCTAATTTAATAGGAGCAGAATCTAGTATTGTTAGGCCTGCTATAGCTGCTAATAATTTTGAATTAAAGCCTAACACAATACAAATGATTCAACAATTTGTTCAATTCGATGGTTTACAGGACGAAGACCCGAATACTCATATAGCTAATTTTTTAGAGTTCTGTGATACTTTCAAAATAAATGGCATTTCTGATGATGCCATTCGTCTTCAGTCATTTCCCTTTTCATAAAGGAATAAAGCCAAATAGTGGTTAAACTCGCTACCACGAGGGTCAATCACTACATGGGACCAAATGACCGAAATTTTTTTATTAAAATATTTCCCACTGGCCAAAACGGCCAAATTACGGAATGATATCTCTTCTTTTGTGTAGATGGATTTAGAGACATTATACGACTCATGGGAGAGATACAAGGATCTCTTAAGAAGGTGTCTACACCATGGTTTACCCAGGTGGCTACAAGTCCAAACTTTGTATAACAGTGTGAATCCCTCAACGAGGCAACTAATTGATTCAGCTGCCAGTGGAACTCTGAATAACAAAACTCCTGAAGTGGCCTACGGATTTATTGAAGAAATGTCACTGAATAATTGTCAGTGGCAAGTTACAAGGACAAAACTGACAAGATCGGCGAGAGTTTTCAGCATCGATGCAGGTAGAGATGATGAATAAAAAGCTTGGTAATTTGTGTTCTTCGCAGGTACATCCAATAATGCGATTATGACACAAGTGGAACTATGGCGAATCACGAGTACCCACCTACCAACCGAAACGCAAAGCGAGCAGATGAACTATATAGGTAATAATTTCTGATCCAATAATAGTCCTTATAGTAATACTTACAATCTAGGTTGGAGGAACCACCCAAACTTTTCATAAATAGGTCAAGGAAATCAAGGAAATCAAAGACAATGACCTCCCCAAAATTTCCAAAATCTGCCATATCCGCAAGAGAAGAAGCCAAACCTCGAAGAGATGTTGAGAAAATTCATGGCAAGCCTAGAAAATCGTCTCCAAGATACTGAGAAAACACTTAGAAGTCAACAAACATCGGCTGAAGAGACCAAGAATCGATTAGGGGAACTTACTAAGTTAGTAGGGGAAGTCACTAAAGCAGTCAGACAACTTGCAAAATTAATGTCCGAATGACCACAAAGGCGTCTACCAAGCAACACCGAGATCAACCCAAAGGAGAAAATCCAAGCCATAACATTTCGAGGAAAATGTAAGGTTAGATGAACCCATCTCAACAAGTGAAAACAAGGACGAAGAAGGCAAAATTGAGGTAACACAAGTATGCTCTTTTCGGAATGTTACGTAAATAGACTACCACTAAGCTAAAAGATCCAGGAGTTTTACAATCCCATGTTTAATTGGTAGACTAACTGTTGATAATGCTTTAGCTGATTTAGGGGCAAGTATAAATGTTATGCCCTATAAAATGTTTAAGCAGCTAGGTCTAGGGAAACCCAAATAAACTAGGATGAGTATTCAATTAGCTGATAAAACTGTTAGAATTCCTAGGGGTATTATCGAAGATGTTCTTGTAAAAATTGAAAAATTCGTTTTCCCAGTAGATTTTGTTGTCTTAGACATGGATGAGGATAATTTAATCCCCTTAATTTTAGGAAGACCCTTTCTAGCAACTGATAGAACTAAAATTGATGTTGCTACAGGAGAACTCATTCTTCGTGTAGGTGATGAATCAATCAGTCTTCAAGCTCTTGACTCGACCAGGACTACAATCAATGAAGGTAAGAAATTCAATTCAGTTGATGATCAATTTGAGTAACCTTCATTGTAGGAAACACTACAAGGATACGGATCTGAGCCGAAGCACGGACCTAGTGCTAATAAAGAAGAATTACATAAGGAACGAAGCCTTAGGGTCGACAAACTAAAAGAATGGAAGACACAATTCAAAGAGGAACAGGAACAACACGAAGTAAAACCTAAGGAACCCCCAAAAGAGCTCATAAGAACATCAAACCACTTCAAAATAGGAGATCAGGTACGGTTAGATAAAACAAATCCATGAACAACCGAAGGAATCCTTATTGAGGTACGAAATATCTTCCCATACAAAATAGTCGAGGTAAGCAATCCAACATTCGGCACTTTTAAGGTAAACGCTTCTTGACTTAAAATTTATCATGAAAGTAAAATCGACAGCATAAGGGAAGATGTTCAAACCTTTAAACCACCATGATTATACAAACAAAGGGATGGTCTAGCTTAAGACTATAAACGAGCGCTTCTCGGGAGGCAACCCGAGCTCTAACATAATTTATCTTTACATTCAAATTCTTTTGAATTAACACAAAAGTGCAGATTTCAAAGCCACACGGCCTTTCACAAGGATGTGGTCGTGGCCGTGTCGAATTACTGAATCTCCGTACTGACATGAGAAGGGGCGGTACGAATCAAATCCCACCTAATTTTTGACGTCACGGATCCAACCACTCCCCCACGGGTATCGACAAAATGGCACGACCGTTCTCTTCGACTGTGTGAAGCTACTGACTTACCAAACACGGGAAAGACACGCCCATGTTACCCAACCGTGCCAACATACTAACTTATCACACATGGTGTGGCATCTAGAAAATAGGCGTGGGTGAACCAACACGCCTAGACACACGGTCGTGTAATTCAACACACCCTCGATGCACGGCGTGGGAAAGTGTCATAAGCCAAAATTCTATTTAAACCCATCCCTCTTCTTCTTCACCCTCCTCACTTCTTCCTCTTTTCTTCTTCTTATCATATTTTCTCTCTCTCTTTTCTTCTAACATTCTTATAACTCTTGAAGACACCAAAGCCATGCCGAAGAAGCATAAGAGGCCAACCACAGTTTCCTCAAAGGAGACCCATTCACATGAGTTCATGCCAGCAACTTCAGCTATTCGACAAGCAAAGGGTCTTTGAAACCATTTAGTTTTTATTCTTCTTTTCTCTTTTGCTTCAATTTCCTTATCTTTTCTTCTCTTCTACTTAATCTAATTTATTTTGTTTTAGTTCCTTGGTTTTAGGTTCTAAAGCCTACTTCGGAATCACACCGAAACCACGACCATAGCCCTTCGCAGCCTTAAAAGTCACACCCACCTCACGAACCATCTATCAATAAGGACTCTTCTATCCATTAGTCTTTTATCTTAATTCCAGTTTTCTTCTTAGTATTCTTTTCTTTATTTTCTTTGTCTTTAATTATATTATTAGTATATTTTTAATGTTTCTTTAGATTTCCTGGCTATATCTTCCCAAGCTACCCAATTTCTTCATCTAGCACAATGCTTGTCGATAGCCACCCCACCAGGCCCATAAAAAATGCCACTACCTCCAAATCGACAAGGGAACAAGGAATCCATCCAAAAATTTAGGAAGTGTTACTTCTCCCCTTCTCTTTTGATTTTATTACATAATTGGTTATCTATGTTTGTACATTGAGGACAATGTACATCTTAAATGTGGAGGGTAAAAGTACCTAACTTTTTGCATTATTCCAAAATCCTGAATTTTAGTCTTATTCCTATGTAATTTTCTCATATTATTAATTAGGGTGAAATTTCGATGATTTATTATTTTTATTGATATGTTTTTGAGTAAGCCATTGATAATTGTGCATTGATGATTTATATTTGAAGAATACTAGAGAATCAAGCATGATAAGTCTATTTTTCAAGAATTAAAAATTTTCTAGGTTATTGAACCGAATTTGAATATTACCTTGAAGTTTGAAATTTACAGGGATTGATGTCAAATACCCATAATTTTTGTGAGATTTTGAGCATTATAGAGCATATATTCTTTTTCGTGCTCACTTTATTGATTATGAGTGTGTCAACACTGATTGTTATTCTAGAACTTGCCTTGATTATACATATCGAGACCACATTATTGATTTGATATATGGAGATGATAAAGGTACCTAGGTTTTAATCCATTCACTCCATTAAAAATCCTACCTTCACAAATTAACCCTTAGTAAACCCATTTGATCCTAACAACCTTTTTATTGATTTACCCACTAATATTAACCCAAAACCCTTTGTATTTGTTATCACCATTCTTTTGACTACCCTTCTATCGAGAATTGATTTGATCAGTTGCCTAATTATTTTATTTTAGTTGATAAAGTTCTTTCTTTATTATGTATTTACTTATTTTGTGTTCTTAAAAAAAATCGATCAAAAAATCAAAGTATATTCAGCATTAGTAGTAAAAAAAGTGAGCTCGTGCATTTAAATTTCAATTATCAAGGAAAAAGCTCGTAGTATTATTAGTTTCAAAGTTTCAATTGATGTAATTACTTATATTAGTTCAGGTAGGTAATTTGTCAAGTCAATCTCGATTCTAAATCTTCTAATTCAGCCTTTATTCACACCTTTAACCCAAGCCCGTTACAACCCTGATCAAAGACCTTTTGATTTGTGTATCATCTCATATTACAGTGGTGGAGATTTGATTTTTAGGCAAGCCTATGGGATTAACTTTTCAGGTTCGACTGTTGAGTGCTTAATTGTGAACCTTAAAACACTTTGAGTGATTTGAGTGAATCTTTAGTGAGGATGTCAATCCTTGCCGGTTTTGAATTAAAGGTAATCATTTAGATAAGGGAGACACCTATGTTTTCGTGCTACAAACGTATGACTTAGAATTGTTTGAATCTTTAGGAGTCTTTGAGTTAAATTATCCATGTATAAATTATATATGAATTATAATGAGGCATTATTGATAGGAATTGTAAATTATGGAAAGTTCGTTTTAATTGTAAGTTGAGAATTTTACTTGAGGACAAGCAAGAACTTAAGTGTGAGGGTATTTGATAAACCGTAAAAGTAACATATTTTAACCCCATATTTAGCATGCTTTTGGATGATTTAGCCCTTTATTTATGTAAAAAGGTGCTCTTAATCCTTTCTTTTCAAGTTTTATACTCAAGAAAGCACCCGAGGACGAAAAGAACAAGAAACAGGCTTAAAATGGGCCAATTTGGGCCAAAGTGGAAATCGACACGACCTGGACTTCAAGCCACACGACCGTGCCCTGACAATTAACTAAGATACGACCATGCCACAATTTACACGACCGTGCCCCAATCGTCAGAATCAAGACACGGCTTGAAGATGATTTACACGGGTGTGTACCATGGTCGTGCCCCTGTCGTGGAAAAGAGGAATTGTACTCAGATTTGGATACTTTAAGGCAAAGAAGCATATTTCAAAGCCTATTCAAACACCGAGTAGGAAGCATACTTGAATTAGGGCACTTAGAAGCCAAGTAAAAGCATCTCAAAAGCCTATATAAAGAACCTAGAGGCCAACCGTCAATGGAGGGTCGAGACATTCAAAATTTGGCAGAAGCTGAAACTTTTGTGGGAATCACTTGAAGATAGCCAGTTGATCCATCTCAAGAAGTGAAATTCTACTCAAGACGGTGGATCTCACCTTCAATTTCTTTAGGGGTTTTAGGGATTTCTTATGTTTTGTTTTATCTTTTCTCTTGAGATGTTTTCTTTATTTGTCATGAACTAAAACCTTCAGATACTTGATGGGGATGAAACCTAGATGAATCTTGTTATTGTCTTCTGAATTATATGATAAATACTTGATTTGTTCTTAATTATGTGTGCTTAATTCTTGTGTTAATGTTTTGGGATATTAATTCAAGTCAAATGTTCTTAGGTGAAGGAGGAATAGCCCTTGTTTTATAGTGTCAAAGAGTCAGTTCGAGATACGGAGACCGTCGAAGGATCACCTACACTATCCACACATTTTGGTATAGTTAGATTTAGCATTTTGAGTATGGAATGTATAGGGATTGAGTCTTTGATTGAATGTCATATTGTTTTAGCCAAATGTGTGTTGGCTTAATTGAAGATGAATTCTTTTGTATAAGGCCATAGTTGATGGCTCTTTCTTATAAATCTATGAAACGATGATGTTAGTCATGCATGTGCAAGTTGCATGGTTGGTTAATTGGTATATTTGTGTATGAATGAGTTGGTTGCTTGATGTGGTTTATATTGGTGTAAGTTTGGGTGGCAAAAAGGCGTGGTAAATAGCCTTGTTCTTGTCCACAAGGGTAGAACACGGGGTGTGCATTTAGGTCGTGTGTGACACATAGTCTGCCCCATGGGCATGTGGTTTGGCCGTGTGTCCCCTGCATTCTAAGTTGACAAAATAGAATGCTTAGTAGTAACTACACGAGCTGAGACACGGCCATATGTCTCGACCGTATGGAAGACACGACCATAGGACAGGGGCATGTGCCCAGGCCGTGTGAAGTCTAATCCTAAATTTATGAATTTAATTTGCCACACGGTCTAAGGACACGGGCATGTGCCTTGGTCGTGTGACATCTTTAGGGTGATGACGTCAGAAACAGAATGTCAAGGTTTTTGCACACGGGGTAAGACAAGGGCATGTCATGGCCGCGTAAGGGACACGGGCCATAGACAATGGCTTGTGTCCGGCCATGTGAAGACCCTTGAAGGTTTTAATTGAGAAATAAATCTACAGGTGTAGAACACGGGCATGTGATGTGACACATGGGCGTGGTCCTTATTCCACAGGCGTGTGGATTGTTTGATGAAAATTTTCTAAGTTTTTGTTTAGGTCTTCTAAAGAATTCAGTTTGATCTCAAACCATTCCTAAAAGGTGTTTTGAGCTTCGTAGGCTTGTTTAAGGTGTGATATGAAGGTTTATGAAAATTTTTAAACTTGAGTGAAAAGTCATGTCCCGATTTTGTATGATTTCTTAAGTATAAGTCTAGTAATGCCTCATACCCTATTTCAATTTTGAATCGGGTAAAGGTTGTTACATTTAAAGGTATTAGAGCTATGGTTTAGTCGGTTCTCGGACTACCGTAGCATGTCATAAATATATTATGATAGTGTGGTGACTCTTGACAATTTCAAACTATGTTTTCATATAGTAAATAGATCCCGACTGTAACAGCCTGCTTTTGGCCCTAATCGGAACAGTGGTTTCGGGACCACGAATCTGAGTTAGAAAAATATTTTTTATATTATATTTGATATCTATGATATAATTTTGAGCATGTGTTAAAATATCGTGGGCAAATTTTTCTGTTTGTGTGCTCAATTTAAGAAAAAGGACTAAATCGCTTAAGTGGTAAAAGTAGCCTTTTATTAAATTGTGTGGTTTAATTGATTTATTTTCTTTTATATGAGGACTTAGATTGTAAATTAACCAAACATCATGTGGGTGGACGACATTATGCTCTTATAATGCATTTTATATTTGTTTTTATAAGTTAAGTTATATTAATATATGTATTATATATTATAAAATTAGTATAAAAAAGAAAACATAAAAGAATAAGTTGCATGTCCATCTTTTATCTTTCTTCATTACCGAAACTTAAAGAAAGAAGAAAGAAACTAAATCTTTCAACCATTCGGCCTCTTTCATGTTTGATTAAGGTTAGTAATTGAGTTCAGTTTTTGATAATTTTTATGTTTTTGAGATCGTTGTTTCAAATACTATCCGACCCATGTTAGAATTTCTAATTTTGATGCATGTGTGGTGTTCGACCATTGATGAAAGCTTGTGTTTTGTGATGTTTGATGATTTTATATTAAAGATATGTTTTAGATTAACATGTTTTATATTGGAAATTTTGATAATTTTGAGTAAATATGACTAAATTGTGAAATTTGTAAATTGAAGGGTCAAAATGTGAAATAAATGACATTTATGAGTTTGAATAAGAGCTATGAATATTTGGCCCTTAAGGAATATGTTCAAATTTTGTGTATTTTGTGTTTTGTGCAATAAAGACTAAATTGTAAAATTGTAAATGTTAGGGGTAAAATGGTAATTTATATAATTATGTGTTTTGGATTAAATTGAATGAAAATATATTTGAATGAGCTTAATTTGAAATTATTTAGATCAAGAACGTAAAGAATTGGGATTGAATCGGGAAAAGTAAAGTTGAACGAATAGGAAAACCTTAATCCGACAATTTACGAGGTAAGTTATAAGTAATTGGATTAATTGAATTTTAATCTATATTATTATGCATATGTTAAATGGAAGAAAATCATGTTTAACCTTATTGGCCGAATATCATGTTATATATGAACATTTAAGCTTGATTATTGGAGATGAATAAATATATGTATATATGAATTAAGGGATAATATATGTGAGAAATGAAAAGAGAATGATAGTGGTATTGGAACAGGTAGATAGGTATGTATAATGTGTGATAGCCAAATGTGTTGGTATTTGAAAAGAGAAATGAGTTGCTTTTGAACATGTTTTATATATATGTGTATTTATATGAAAGAACATAATATCATATGAATTTTATGAATGAGGAAAGGATCGGTTGATCTGCACCAAGTGCGAGCTTAAATACCGAGTATTGTGTGTGCTAAATCGGTTGATTGGCACTAAGTGTGAGGGAAAAATAAGTAATGACACTAAGTGTGCGATACATTACAAATAAATGGCACTATGTTTGCACTTTAACAAAGTAACGGCACTAAATGTGTGATATGTTACATGTTGTAACATCCTGAATTAGGTGCTTTGCATTTAATATGTTTTGGTGCATAGACTAAGCTCTGTGTGTTAATTTGGTGTGTTTAGGTTGCCTTATTTATCGTTTGGGTATGTTTGGGGTTCATGGGAAGGCTTGGGGTTAAGCCGAAGCCTTGGTCAAAATTTCAATTTTGGGTACCTTTAGGGAAAAGCAAATGGAGGCAGGTCTTAAGTAATTTTTACTTATGGTTGAAGACACAAGAGGAGCTTGTGGCTTAGTGGCAAGTGGTGTGAATTGGCCGAAGGGATGAGCTTGATTCCTTGGTGTTTTGGCCAAATGTAGGTAGGGTTCTGTCTTCATATTTCCCCGGTATCTGGCTTTGATTGAAGGGGGCTTGAGCGACAATCGGTTTTTGTCAAATTAAGGTAAGAGGGACACTGTCATCTCTTCTTTTGTTCTTTGGGTTTTCGGTAGCTAAAGCCAAATGGCTAATTGGCTTGGTGATGATATTATTATGATTTACACTCTTTTTCCTTTTCTTTTCTCTTCGGGGGTGCCTATTCCGAGAAATCTTGTTAAGCCGAATCAATTGAATTCCAAGTTAGAGAACAAGTCGAATCTTGTCCCCCCATTCGGGATCTTCAGGTAAGGGTTTTTCTCTAGTTATTCAATCGGGTTTTCCTTTCGTTATTCACTATCTTAACCCAATGTTACGTTAAGCAATCACTATTTCAATATAGCATCTTTTGACCAAGATTGTTCATGAACTCAAATGCCAGCCAATCTAAGGAAGGGGTTGGACCTATAGTCCCAACCCCTAAGTTCAAAAAACGAGTGGTGTCTGCGGTTCGAGATTGGCCACCAGGTTATGGATCGGCTTCAGAACAAAATAGTAGGCAAATAGCAGTAGTCCTGATTAGTGATAGTGTCGACATAGAAAGCATCGTATTGCGTGTTATCAGGTGTGTAAACTTCACACTTCTTGATTATTTGTTTGTTTGTACTATTTCTTGTTTAATGAAAAGTTGGAATGACCGAGAAGCGATGTAATACCCTTGTGGATAGAAATGGGAATACCAGGTATGTGACTCCATTAATCTCTTGATGGGTATGGAATAAGCATTATAATATGTATGTGCATTCATATGATTGTAAGTTTTGCATGGGTTGGGAAATGATGTGAAAAGGGAAGTATTTGATACTGTCATGGTGGTTGTTACCACGGTGGGTTGGCCCCACGGATACATATATGATAATAATGACCATGTCTCCGTGACTTTGTGCCATGGTGGTTTAATACCACGATTATATATGACTAGTGACTCGTTCCAGTGGTTGTTACCACAGTGGGTTGGCCCCACGTATATTTATCAGAGATTGTCACGGTGGTTGTTACCATGGTAGGTTGGCCCCACGTATATTAATAGTGACTTTTTCACAGTGATCTAGTGTCACAGTGGTCTAGAACCACGAGTGGCCTAATGCCACGTATGAGGTGTGTAGCGGATGGAGGGTTGATTGTAGAAATCCCTACAGTGTGATGGGCTGGTATGGGTGGTGTGTAGAGGATGGAAAAACTAGGTTGGAATGAGACACATATTGCATAACATAACTGTGTATGATATTATGAGTGGGCTGAGGCCCAATTTGTGATTGTGGGCTTGAAGCCAATTGTGTGGCATAAAGGGGATTTACACATTGAGTCTCGGTGACTCACCCCTCTACTAAAATCTTACAGGTAATCAGTAGATCGTGGATCAGGGAGCCGGGGCGAACTCGTGGAGGCCATAAAGTATTTCTTTTCGTGAAGTCATTTATTTTCTAGTAATTATTAAATTTGGGAATTTTGTTATGTAATAAGGCCTCTCTAAGATAGTTTTTGGGTTTTATTATTTTATTATTTATTTAAGTATGACATTAATACACTATAACATCCGATAAAATTGGAGTTTTCAAAACCAAAGCAACATTACGCAATCATTTTCTCAAACCTCACCTAAGTTAACAAATGGAATTTGACTCAAATCTTAAATTTTCATTAAACATTAGATCACTGGTTTTCAAACCTTACCCTAGACGAAAAGTTTATCAAACTACAATATTTTCTTATGATTTTAAAAAGTTATTTTTTTCAACCTTTCCCTATGACATTCGAGATCTGGTCGTAACGTCTAGACTGGGTTTAGGGTGTTCAATTATGGTATCAAAGCCTAGGTTGCAAAATTCAGGCTGTGAGGTGGGTTCAATGATATTTTATAAAGTTGATATAAATGATTTTTGGAGGAAATGTTCTGATTGGAATATGGCATCCGAGTCTACCGGCACCCGATCCACACAGGTAAGTGTTTTAATTGTTTGATGATTGTTAGCATGAAGAAATATGCTTGTTAACTCTAGGAAATCCAAACTTTAGAGACTAAAACCTCTAGGTTGAGCTATGTTTCGTGAAAACTACTCTCTAAAACTATTTCTCATAAAATTGCTCGGTATTAAATAGTGAAAAGAAATACTAAGAAATACTAACTCATAAAACTCTTAATCAGATTAAGTCGCAGCAGTCATGAGTACTAGGGGCCGTGGACGTATATGCGTGGTCGTGGTAGAGGCCGGAGTGCTGGGTTGGAACTGTTGGAATCCGGTCATGGGTCTGAAAGTGATGTACCAGTACCTCCAGTTGCAAAAACAAATTTTAAGGATCAGACAGGCGGAGACGATGTTGTGTCTCAGGCGATTTTACGTGTGTTGGAGAGAGTTACTGGAGCGTGCATAGGATCAGAGGCTCAGAAATCTGTGTCAGAACGACTTCGGGCTAATGGAGCGAAAATGTTTAGGGGCGTATCTGGCGTAGCTCCTAATGCAGTTGAGTATTGGCTAGAGGCAGTGGAGCGTATAATAGATGATTTGGACTTCACGGAAGAGGAAAAGTTGAGAGGAGTGTTGTCTCTTCTTCGGGACGAGGCGTATCAGTGGTGGCTCACTCACGAGATGGAGCGATGGTGACCGCATTACTTGGGATTTCTTCAAGGCGGCATTCTAGGGGAAGTTCATTGGATCGAGTTATGTGGATGCGCAGCGTAGGGCTTTTCTGAATTTGGTTCAGGGTAATAAATCTATTGCTGAGTATGAGGTAGAATTCTTACGTCTTAGTCGTTATGCCCGGGGTATGGTGGCCACAAATCATAAACGTTGTGTTTGGTTTGAGGATGGTATGAGGGATGAGCTGTGAGTGTTAAGAGCTCCACAGCGAGAAAAGGAATTTGCGATTTTAGTGGAAAAGGCCAAGATAGCTGAGGAGGTGAAGCGGTCTGAAAAGTAGAATCAGGATAGGGATAGAGTCAGAAATAAAAGGAATTTTGGATCGTCGGGCTCAGTTGGGGGTTTTCAGAAGAGGCCTAGGTTGGATGGGCCAAGTCGTGTCACGAGATTTGGTGTTGATGGAGGGCCTCAGAGGTGTGCTAAATGTGGAAGATTTCATTCGGGTGAGTGTTGGACGAGTGATAGGAGATGTTTTAGGTGTGGGTCTACTGATCATCGAGAAAGGGACTATCCGTAGGAGCCAGTAGGCGTGGTTATATTTAGACTAGTAGGTGGGACAACCACAGAGAGGTTATATTAGGGGAGGTAGTGGTTTTGGTAGAGGTGGTCAAGAACTTTGGGAACGGATGAGAGGTCGTGGACCCGCCATGGGAGGTAGTGTTTCTTATTTTGGGTTGCCTTATACTACATTAATTGACATTGGGACACATTCTTATGTAGCATCCTTTAAATTTAGACTCGAGGTGCCTTGGAACTCAGTAGTAGTGATGCAGTTCAAGACGATGGAACTGCTGTACTTCGGGTTCTATATGCTAAATGTGGAAGACTTCCCTCCTCTCAATGTGCTAAATGTGGAAGTTTTCTGATGTTTTCCCAAAAGACCTCCCATGATTACCTGGGGATGGATCGCAAGGTTGAGTTGAAGATTGATCTTCTTCACAAGGTTAAGTTCTATTATTGATTTTCTTCCTGAAGCGTCTATATCTATTGCCCCATATAGAATTGCGCCAAATGAGTTGGTGGAATTGAAAGCTCAGATTCAAGAACTGTTAGATCGAGGTTTTATCCGACCGAGTGTATCGCCTTAGGAGTGCCAGTGCTATTCGTTAAGAAGAAGGACAGATCAATGCGGATGTGCATTGACTACCGTCAGTTGAAGAAGTTGACCATCAAGAATAAATACCCGCTACCAAGGATTGACGATTTGTTTGACCAGCTGAAGGGGGCTTTAGTCTTCTCGAAGATAGATTTGAGACCAAGATATCATCAACTTAAGGTCAAGGAAGTAGACTTCATAAGACGGCTTTCAAGACACACTATGGCCATTACGAATTCCTAGTGATGCCATTTGGGTTGACCAATGCACCAGTAACTTTTATGGACATGATGAATCGGGTATTCTAATCCTTTTTGGATCGGTTTGTCATAGTATTTATAGATGATATCCTGATATATTCCAAGTCAGAAGAGGAGCATGATTCGCATCTTCGTGTGGTTTTACAAGTTTTGAGGGAGAAACAGCTATACACCAAATTCAGTAAGTGTGAATTTTGGCTAAGAAAAGTTACCTTTTCGGGCCATGTTGTGTCTGTAGAGGGGATTAGGGTTGATCCCCAGAAAATTGAAGCTGTATTGGATTGGAAGCCACCTAAGTTAGTGGCAGAAATTCGAAGTTTTCTTGGTCTGGTAGGTTACTACAGAAGATTTGTTGAGGGATTCTCTTTAATTGCAGCCCCATTAACCAAGCTACTGCGAAAAGGCGTATCGTTTGTCTGGTCTGTTAAGCAACAGGAGAGTTTTGAGAAGTTGAAAAGGATTTTGACAGAGGCTCCAGTTTTGATTCAGCCTGAGGCCGAAAAGGAGTTTGTTGTTTACTGTGATGCGTCACATACAGTTTGGTATGTGTGTTGATGCAGGAAAGAAAGGTGGTGGCATATGCATCTCGTCAGTTAAGACCGCATGAAATGAATTATCCTATACATGATATGGAATTGGCTGCAGTAGTGTTTGCCTTGAAGATCTAGAGGCATTACCTGTATGGGGAGAAGTTTATTATTTATACGGATCACAAGAGCCTAAAGTATCTCCTTACCCAGAAGGAATTGAATTTGAGGCAGCGGCGGTGGATTGAGCTATTGAAGGATTACGATCGCTCGATTGAATACCATTCAGGTAAAGCCAACAAGGTGGCAAATGCGCTAAGTCAGAAAGTAATCTCGGATCCGAGGGCGATGTTTGCCCATCTCAGCCTGTATGATGATGGGAGTTTGTTAGCTGAGCTTTAGGTGAAACCGATGTGGATAAGTCAGATTAAAGAGAAGCAGTTGTTGGATGATGTCTTGGGTGCTCGACTACTTCAAGTACAGAATGGTGGGGGAGAGGATTATAGTCTGAGCAGTGATAGGGTTTTATGTTTTTGTGGAAGGGTTTGCATATCGAGGACAATGGGTTAAGACGGTTGATTCTTCAGGAAGTGCATAGTAGCCCATATGCTATGCATCCTGCGAGAAGCAAGATGTATTAGGATTTGCAAGAACAATTTTGGTGGCCAAGTCTGAAGCGAGAGGTAACCGAATTTGTGGGTAAATGTTTGACATGTCAGTAGGGGCATCAATTGCCTTCGGGGTTATTGCAGCCGGTAAAGATTCCATAATGGAAATAGGAGAGGATCACTATGAATTTTATTAGTGGGCTACCCCTTACGCCTACTAAGAAGGATTCGATATGGGTAATTTTTGATCGATTGACGAAGTTCGCTCATTTCATACTAGTTCGTGTCGACTACTCTCTACAGAAATTGGCTAAGTTGTATATAGTAGAGATTGTGAGGTAGCATGGAGTACCAGTGTCTATCATCTCGGACAGAGATCCTAGGTTTACGTCGAGATTTTGGAAGGCATTGTATCAAGCGTTGGGTACAAAGTTAGATTTCAGTACAGCATTTCATCCACATACGGACGGACAGTCAGAGAGGGTAATTCAGATCTTGGAGGATATGTTGAGAGGTTGTATCATCGACTTTAAAGGTAGTTGGGAGGAGTTTCTACCCTTGATAGAATTCGCGTACAGACAACAACAGCTATCAGTCTAATATTCGGATGGCGCCATATGAAGCGTTGTATGGTCGAAAGTGTCGCACTCCTACGTGTTGGACAGAGTTGGGTGAGCGACAATTATTGGGTCTAGAACTGGTTTCGAAAACAGAGAACAAGGTTAAGTTGATCCGGACTAGGTTGAAGGAAGCTTCTGACAGGCAAAAATCCTATGCTAATCTGAAGTGGAGGGACATAGAATTTGCAGTGGGTGACCAGGTTTTCTTAAAGGTGTCACCGTGGAAGAAAGTTTTAAGATTTGGATGGAAGGGTAAGCTAAGCCCCAAGTTCATCGGGCCTTATCGTGTGTTGAAGCGTATGGGACCAGTAGCTTATCAGCTCGAGCTACCTTCAGAATTAAGTCAAATTCATGATGTGTTCCATGTTTCAATACTAAGGCGCTACCATTCAGATCCGTCCCATATTGTGTCAGTTAAAGAAATCGAAGTAATGCCTGATCTATCCTTTGAAGAGGAGCCAGTAAAGATCTTGGATCGTGACGTTAAGGTCTTACGAAGGAAATTAGTCCCTTTGGTCAAAGTTTTGTGGTGAAATCACAGATCAGAGGAAGTTACGTGGGAGCCAGAGGATGCGATGCGATAATAGTACCCCCATCTCTTTTGATCAGGTAATTTCGAAGCTGAAATTTCATTAAGGGGTAGAACTGTAACATCTTGAATTAAGGGCTTTGTATTGAATATGTTTCGGTGGGTAGGCTAAGCTCTCTGTGTTAATTTGGTGTGTTTAGGTTGCCTTATTTATTGTTTGGGTATGTTTGGGGTCCCCGGAAGGCTTGGGGTTAAGTCGAAGCCTTGGTCAAAATTTCAATTTTGGGTACATTTAGGGGAAAGCAAGCGGAGGCAGGTCTTAAGTAATTTTTGCTTGTGGTTGAAGACACAAGAGGAGCTTGTGGCTTAGTCGCAAGTGGTGTGAATTGGCCGAAGGGATGAACTTGGTTCCTTGGTGTTTTGGCCAAATGTAGGTAGGGCTCTATCTTCATATTTCTCCGGCATCTGGCTTTTGATTAAGGGGGCTTGAGGGACAATCAGTTTCTGTCGAATTAAGGTGAAAGGGCATTGTCATCTCTTCTTTTTGTTCTTTCGATTTTTGATAGCCAAAGCCGAATGGCTAATTGGCTTGGTGATGCTATTATTTTGATTTACACTCTTTTGCCTTTTCTTTTCTCTTCGGGGGCGCCTATTCGGGAAATCTTGTTAAGCCAAATCAATTTAATTCCAAGTCAGAGAATCAGTCGAATCTTGTCCCCATATTTAGGATCTTTAGGTAAGGGTTTTTCTCTAGTTATTCGATCGAGTTTTCCTTTCGTTATTCGCTATCTTAACCCAATGTTACGTTAAGCAATCACTGTTTCAATATAGCATCTTTTGACCAAGATCGTTCATGGACTCAAATGCCAGCTAATCTAAGGAGGGGGTTGGACCTGTAGTCCCAGCCCCTAAGTTCAAAAAATGAGTGGTGTCTACGGTTTGAGATTGGCCACCAGGTTGTGGACTGGCTTCAGAACAGAATAGTAGGCAAATAGCAGTAGTCCCGATTAGCGATAGTGTCGACATAGAAAGCGTCGTATTGCGTGTTATCAGGTGTGTAAACTTCACACTTCTTGATTATTTGTTTGTTTGTACTATTTACTGTTTCGGCTAAAAAGCTGGAATGACTGAGAAGTAGTCGTAATACCCTTGTGGATAGAAATGGGAATACTAGGTATGTGATTCTATTAATCTCTTGATGGGTATGGAATAAACATTGTAATATGTATGTGCATTCATATGATTGTAAGTTCTGCATGGGTTGGGAAATGATGTGAAAGGGGAAGTATTTGAGACTGTCACGGTGGTTGTTACCACGGTGGTTGTCACCACGATGGGTTAGTGTTGGAATGCCGGTACCCCCATGGTGGAGCAAAATAAAATTAATCCCGACAATCCAAACCTTGAATCCATGTGTGAGGAACAAATCGGGGTGAAATAAAGGTTTCAAAGTTACCGAAACTTCAATCTGAGTAGACATCGATGCCTTGGCAACAAGAGTTTTGATCTACTATCGAACCAAGCCGCAACCTTTACGATGTCGGCCTCTATGTAATCCACCCTGTTTGACTATGAATGGCAGAAATCTCCAAAACTGTTTTAGAGGTTTTTATTTGCTTGACGACTGCTAGACTTTTCAAGCAAATTCTTAGGGTTTTTCTTAATAAGTTTTGTATCACTTATTACCTTTTATAATTGGTATCTCTTTAATGAATTATAAAATTAAATAAATATAATAATGTTTTAACCGAAAATTATAATTACATTAATTATACCCAAAAAGTTATAATTACATTAATTATAACATGGATTTCAGTAAACTATATTTATTTAAATTTATATACGAACCAAATTCATATATTAATTCTCATTATGTGTACAACATCCTTGTACATATAATATATTCAATATTTGATTGCCTAATTAAATTAATTCTTTAATTAATTTAATTCATGTGACAATCAAACACAATACCAACTATTTTTTATTCCGTTCATTTCAACAATAGGGTGTGACCCTGTAAGTTCTTGTAACATTAGCAGTAATACTAGAACGATTCTAATGTCACAAACAAAGAGTGGCATCTAGCAATGCATCATTGCTACCTAAGTTACAAGAAGTCATAATTTGACATAACTTTTTTTTTTTTTTTGTGATTAACCTTTCATGCATTAATCCTTAAGTCCTTTATCTCTGGAATGGACACAAGTCATGGAATAGTTACACTTGTATAGTCCATCCCATGTTTCTTGATATCTTGAGTAGACTATGATATACAAATTAGTATGACATCTCATGTCAACTTATTTGAGCATGGCCATGCATTTCTAGTCTCACTCAATCAAATGGCCTAAGATATTACTCCCATTATGTGGGAGGGACTTATCCTATATTGATCAACAATATCCCTCTACATAGATTGTGGTATATCCAACATCAACCTTTATAGAACAACCAGTTATAGTGTACGTTTGACTCTATCAAAATATACGACTCACGATGTTGGGATAATGATTATCTCAAGTCTGAGGATTATATACATATTAATCACTATGAGTAATGTTGTGACAATTACATAATAATCCAATAAACATACTCATAGCGGGTCACCCAATATGTTGTTCTCTAACACACATATTCATGCATTGATTTTGACACTCCATATCAATGACAACTCTTTATCATCAATCAACTACATGTTAGTCTTAATGCATTATTGTTGTCCTAGTCAACAATAATAGTTGACTAAGGATCTTTTAAGAATAATCATATTATTCTCGTGACATTATTATAAAATAGTTTATTTGTACACACGAAGGAAAAGCGAAATAATAATGACAACGCTTTATATTAATAAACATGGTAAATCAAGTATGTTATTACAACCATCTCATGATTGATCTTTGGGCATACTCTTACAGTGGTAACAACCACGGTGGGTTAGCCCCACGGATACATATATGATAATAGTGACCATGTCTCGGTGGCTTGGTGCCACGGTGGTTTAATACCACGATTATATATGACTAGTGACTCGTCCCAGTGGTTGTTTCCACAGTGGGTTGGTCCCACGTATATTCATCAGGGATTGTCACGGTGGTTGTTACCACGGTGGGTTAGCCCCACGTATATTAATAGTGACTTTGTCACGGTGATCTAGTATCACGGTGGTCTAGAACCACGAGTGGCCTAATGCCACGTATGAGGTGTGTAGCGAATGGAAGGTTGATTGTAGAAATTTCCACGGTGTGATGGGCTGGTACGGGTGGTGTGTAGAGGATGGAAAAACTAGGTTGGAATGCGACACATATTGCATAACATAACTGTGTATGATATTATGAGTGGGCTGAGGCCCAATATGTGATTGTGGGCTTGAAGCCAAGTGTGTGACATAAAGGGGATTTACATACTAAGTACCGGTGACTCACCTCTCTGCTAAAATCTTGCAGGTAATCAGTAGATCGTGGATCAGGGAGCCAAGGCAGACTCGTGGAGGCCATAAAGTATTTCTTTTTGTAAAGTCATTTATTTTCTAGTAATTATTAAATTTGGGAATTTTGTTATGTAATAAGGCCTCTCTAAGATAGTTTTTAGGTTTTATTATTTTATTATTTATTTAAGTATGACATTAATACACTATAACATCCGATAAAATTGGAGTTTTCAAAACCAAAGCAACATTACGCAATCGTTTTCTCAAACCTCACCTAAGTTAACAATTGGAATTCAACTCAAATCTTATATTTTCATTAAACATTAAATCACTGGTTTTCAAACCTCCCTCTAGACGAAAAGTTTATCAAACTACAATATTTTCTTAAGATTTTAAAAAGTTATTTTTTCAACCTTTCCCTGTGACATTCAAGATCTAGTCATAATGTCTAGACCGGGTTTGGAGTGTTACACATGTATTGTACTATGTGTGCACTTTAACAAAGTAACGGCACTAAGTGTGTGATACGTTACATTTATTTCACTATGTGTGCGAAGTTTACAGATTCTTCGAAGTTTTTAACTAGTGAATTTGGATATACGAATTGAGATAATAGGTATGTGGATCGAGGTAGTTGGGGAAGTTAATACTATTAGGGTAAGTTATATTGGCTTATGGTACTAAGGTAATGAAAAGTGATTACTAGTGTTTGAGTATATTCGAGATGAATAAACAATGCTTGGTATCAAATGAAAATTTAATGTGGTATGCATGAATATTTAGTTGTAAGACTACTAGGTATGGTAGTTATGGTACGATTATGTGATGCATATTTATAGTTATGAATTCGTTGATGATCATAATAGATTGACTTGAATTGCCAAATGTTTAATTGTACATTTTACCATTGCTTTTAACTTCCTAAGCTATATTAGCTTATTGTATGTGTTTATTTGACTATTTTATAGATTTTGAAGTCTAAGCTAAAGCTCGGGGATCATCGGCAAAGTTAATCACACTATCATCTGTCTTGGTACCTTTTTTTTATAAGCTAAACTTTTGAAATTATGGCATGTATAGGCTATATTACTCCTTGAGTCATTTTGAAATATGATGTATATAAATGCCATGCAAAAATGGCTTTACTTTTATATTAAGAGTTCGTTTTGGTTATAAATATTTGGTTAAGACGATGGTGTTTGCGTATGTTTGGTCTTGTTGTAAGTTTGTTTCGGAAGTATATTCCTTGTTTCATAAAACATGTCTTATATGAATGCAAGAACATGATTTTTAAAAAGCATAGAGTATATCTAGGTGGTTGGGTGAGCATATGAATGATTATATGTATCTTTGGCATGTTAAGTTTTGAAATGACTATGTCTTACTCTGTATGAATGACAATTAGATGCGAAAGAAATAATTTAATTGTGGCATATATTTGTGAATTTGTAAGTATGATTACAAAATAGGATACAAATGATATTATGAGCTATGTTCATAATTTGTGTATATTCATATATAACATGTATGAAATTTTGAATGGAGATTGATATTATAAGATATTGGTCATGTAATTGAAAGTTTGACGACTAATTTTGTAATTGATCTATGTATGAATTAGTTTAGTTTAATAAAAATTTGGCATGAGTATATTAAGTTTAAAATGTTTCAAACATTATTGGTAAAGTGAAATAGAGTTATATACATATATTTGGTCATGAAGTTTTAAAAGGTAAGTCACTATTGTGAATAACTAGTTATGTTTGCATGTGATTGAATATATATACTTAATAATGATAGTATGGATTGATTATGCATCAATTATTATAACAATGTTTATAAAAGTGTAATATCTTGTCGTTAGATGAGTAATGCCTATTAACCCTAATCCGGTGGCGGATACGGGTTAGGGGTGTTACACCGATCGAGCTACTGCTGATGATGCTGCTAGTAATGCACCACCTCTCGCGCAAGGGACCGCGCCAGTAGAAAGTAGACCTAAGACCTTGGGTCAAGGAGAAGAGGCTCGGGAAGCCTTTCTTCATATGATGAGTAATTGGTATACTGAGTTTGTTCGAGCAAATTCTAATGCTCAACCTCCTCCTCCCCCTCCTATACCTTAGCCAGTCCTCGTAGCTCCTCAAGGTATAGATTTGGTAAGAGTGACTAAACCCCGATAGATAAGATTCGAAAGCAAAGGGCTGAGGAATTTAGAGTCAACATAGATGATGACCCGAGAAAGTAGAGTTTTGGCTCGAGAATTCTATGTGGGTGTTTGATGAACTTTCTTGCACACTCGAGGAATGCTTGAAATGTGAGGGAACATTACTGAGGGACTCGGCATACTGCTGGTGGAAAACACTGACATTTGTAGTTTCAAGGGAGAGAGTGACATGGGAATTCTTCTTAGAAGAGTTTTGAAAGAAATACATAAGTCAGCGGTTCATTGATCATAAATGGAAAGAGTTCCTCGAATTGAAGCAAGGCAAAATGTCGATGGTAGAGTATGAACATGAATTTGTCAGACTCAGTAAGCATGCTCAAGAGTGTGTGTCTACTGAAACTATTATGTGTAAGAGATTCGAAGATTGCTTGAATGAGGATATGAGATGGTTTTTCAAGATCTTAGAGTTGAAAGAATTTGTAGTATTGGTCGATAAAGTTTGCAAGGATGATGAGTTGAATAAGGAAAAGAGAAAAGCTATGATTGAGGCCCGAGATACAAGGAAGAGGCCAATGAGTAAGTCGTTCCAATCTCAATCAAAGAGGTCTAAAGAAACGAACCCTCAGACGATCGCTTTAGCTGAGTATTCAATCCGAGATCATGGTAACCCATATTTGGGCTCTAGAGCTCAAGCCACCTCGATGGCAAGTGTGGCTAATGCAAAGTATAATAAGCTCGAATGTTCAAAATGTGGTAGACAACACATTGGAGAGTGTTGGGGAAACAATCGAGCTTGTTATAAGTGTGGTTCACAAGACACTTCATTCGAAACTGTCCAAAGATAGATGAGAAGGACAAAATATAAGAAGTGAAAGTGAGTAATGCACCTTCGAGGGGTAGACCACAAAAGAACCCGAGAAGTGGGGCTAGTCGTAGAGGTATGCCTAGAGATTCTGCTGTGAGATCATAGGGTAGAGCATCTATAAAGACTTATGCCATACGAGCTCGTGAGGATGTATTTTACACCAACGTGAATACGGGTATATTCTCTCTTTACTTGACCCCAAATCCACTCATTCTTATGTTTGTGTGAATTTGGTAAATAGTAAGAAATTCTCTATTAAATTGACTAAATTTGTTATTAAGGTGTCAAATCCTTTAGACAAGTATGTGTTAGTAGATAAGGTTTGTAGGAATTGTCCTTTAACGATCCAAGGTCATTGTTTTCTAGCTAATTTGATGTTGTTGTCATTTGACGAGTTTGATGTTATTTTGGGCATAGATTGGTTGACATTACATGATGCTAAGGTAAATTATAGATAGAAAACTCTTGAGTTGAAATGTGAAAATGGTGAGATTCTTTGGGTTGAAACGGATAACGAAATAAGATGCCTGTGGTGATTTCATACATGTATGCTCAGAAGTGTATGTGAAAAGGGTGTGAGGCATACCTTGCATATGTGTTGAATACTGAGATGACCGAGTTGAAGCTTAAAACTGTGCCAGTAGTTTGTGAGTTTCAGATGTATTCCCGGATGAATTACTGGGTTGCCTCCGATTAGAGAACTTGAGTTTGCTATTGATTTGGTACTGGACGGCTCCGATCTCCATTACTCCATATAGAGTGGCCCCGCTTGAATTAAAAGAGTTAAAGGCTCAGCTACAGGATTTGACCGAGAAGGGATTTGTTAGATCGAGTTTTTCTCCTTGGGGTGCTCTTATATTATTTGTAAAGAAGAAAGAAGAAACAATAAGGCTTTGTATTGATTACCGTCAACTTAACAGGGTAACTATAAAGAACAAGTACCCATTACCGAGAATTGATGATTTGTTCAATCAACTGAAGGGAGCAACCGTGTTCTCCAAGATAGATTTAAGATCTGGTTACTATCAGTTGAGAGTCAAAGAATCTGATGTGTCGAAAATTGCCTTTAGAATAAGGTATGGACACAATGAATTTCTTATAATGCCTTTCGGTCTAACTAATGCACCAGCTATGTTTATGGATTTGATGAACTGAATTTTTCGGTTGTACTTGGATAAGTTGTAGTAGTGTTCATAGACGATATATTGATTATTCCCGAGATGAGGCCGAGCATGCCGAACACTTAAGAACGGTATTGTAGATTTTACGATAGGAGAAATTGTTTGTTAAGTTCAGTAAAAGTGAATTTTGGCTTCATGAAGTCAGATTTCTGGGACACATAGTTTCAGGTGATGGTATTCCGATAGATCTGAGCAAAATTTTGACAATTGTTGATTGGAAACCGCTAAAGAATATATCTAAGGTTAAAAGCTTTTTGGGCTTAGTTGGGTATTATCGATGTTTTATCGAGGGATTTTCGATGATTTCTTCCCCGATGACTAAGTTGTTGCAAAAGAATGTTAGGTTTGAATGGACCGATAGATGTCAACAAAGTTTCGAGAAGTTGAAGACACAATTAACTGAAGCACCAATTTTAGTATAACCTGAGTCGGGAAAGGAGTTTGTAATCTATAGTGATGTGTCAATGAATGGGCTTGGTTGTGTTAATGCAAGAGGGTAAAGTAGTAGCTTATGCCTCGAGACAACTAAAACTACATAAAAAGAATTACCTAACACACGATTTAGAATTGTCTACCATCATTTTTGCTTTGAAGATTTGGCATCATAATTGTATGGTGAAAAATGTCGAATCTTTACCGATCATAAAAGTTTGAAGTACCTGATGAACCAAAAGGACTTGAATTTGCGACAACGGAGGTGGCTCAATTATTGAAAGATTATGAGCTAGTGATCGATTACCATCCGGAAAAGCAAATGTGCTTACGGATGCCTTGAGTAGAAAATCCATGTATGCTTTGAGAGCTATGAGCACGAGCTTAGCATTGTTTGATGATGGTTCTATATTGGCCGAGTTGAGGGCTAGACCCTTATTTCTTCAGTAGGTTTGTGAAGCTCAAAGGATTGATAGTGAGATGCAAGTTAAGAGAGCTCAGTGTGAATCGGGAAATAACCGTAATTTTCGGGTTGGTTCAGATGATTGTTTGATGTTTCGTGATAGAGTTTGTGTACCTAAAGATGATAAGTTGATTCGAAAAATTTTACATGAGGCACACGATGGTTGTTTGTCAGTACATTCAGGCAGTACAAAAATGTATAATGATTTGAAGAAATTATATTGGTGGCCGGGTATGAAATGAGACATCTTAGAGTTTGCTCAAGGTCTTTGATCTGTCAATAACTGAAAGCCGAGCATCTAGTACCTTTGGGTTTACTTCAGCCAATGATGGTTCCCGAGTGGAAATGGGACCGAATCACGATGGATTTTGTAACAAGGTTACCTACGACTCCAAAAAAGAAATATGTTGTGTGGGTCATCATTGATAGATTAACAAAATCGACTCAGTTTATACCGGTACGTGTTGATTACTCACTTGAAAAGTTGGCTGAACTGTATATTACCGCAGTTGTGAGATTACATGGGGTGCCTATGTGCATTATTTCGGATAGAGATCCAAGGTTCACTTCGAGGTTTTGGAAAAAGTTGCAAGAAGCCTTGGGTACAAAATTAAATTTCAGTACTGCGTTCCATCCACAAACCGATGGTCAATTCGAAAAAGTGATTCAAGTTCTCGAGGATATGCTCCGATGATGTGTTTTAGAATTCAAAGGTAGTTGGGAAAAATATCTACCTTTGGTTGAATTTGCCTACAACAACAGTTATTAATCGAGTATACAGATGGCATCGTATGAAGCATTATATGGTCGCAAGTGCCGGACTCCTTTGTATTGGACCGAACTTAGTGAGAAGCAAATTCAGGGGGTTGATCTAGTTAGAGAAATCGAAGAGAAAGTGAAAGTGATCCGTGATAGTCTGAAAGCTGCTTCAGATCAACAAAAGTCATACACGAATTTAAAAAGAAAGGAAATTGAGTTTCAGGTGGGTGATAAAGTATTCCTAAAAGTATCCTCGTGGAAGAAAATAATGAGATTTGGTCGAAAGGGTAAATTGAGTTCGCGATTCATAGGGCCGTATGAGATTATTGAAAGGGTTGGACCAGTAGGATACCGGTTAGCTTTGCGGTAGAATTGGAGAGAATACACAACATGTTTCATGTATCGATGTTGCAACGATATCATTCCGATCCTTCCTATGTGATTCCTCGACCAAAATTGAGATACGACTGGATATGACATATGAAGAGGAACCAATTAAGATTTTGGCTTGAGAGGTTAAACAGTTGAGGAACAAAAGCATAGCCTTAGTGAAAGTGTTGTGTAAAAAGCATGGTGTAGAAGAGGCTACGTGGGAACCGGAAGAAGCCATGAGAGAATACCCAAACCTCTTTATCGGTAAGATTTTTGGGACGAAAATCTTTAAGGGGGGAGAGTTGCAACAGACCGATTTTGAGGCTAGTCAAAATAGTGGTTTCAGAACCACTAATTCGAGGTTGGAGAAATTATTTTTAATATTATTTTATGTGTTATAGCATGATTATATGAGTGCATGAAAATTTTGGTGAATTAATTTTAGTGATTGTATGCTTAATTGTGAAAAAGGACTAAATCGCATAAAGTGCGAAAGTATTATTTTACAAGCTAGAGGTGTCAAATAGCTATATAAATTTAAATTGGAGGTCCTTAATGTGCAATTAGGCCTTTCTAAAGGGGATATCCGGCCATAGGGCACAAGAGATTAAGTTTGGTCAATGTTTAGTGATATTAGGTAATGAAATGAATATTAAAAAAAAAAAAAAAAAACAAGAAAGCTATCATCTTTTTTTCCTATCATCTTCTTCCATCGATATTTCACTCAAGCATAAGGTTTTGGAAGCTTGAAATTTCAACAACTTACACTCCTTACAAGTAAGATATTTTGGTGGTCTTTCTTGAAAATTTTTGTACTTTTGGAACCTCTAAAGCTTAAGCTAGCTAATGAGGGGACTATTTTGCAAATTGGTTGAGAGTCTAGAGTTTTTCCATGTGAATATTTATGTTGACTTCTAAAATTTTATGGAATAAAATGAATCTTAGGTGTTGAATATACAACTTTTGTGAAAGGTGTTTCCATGAAAACACCTAAAAGGACCTTTTTGTAAAGGTTGCAAAATGGATAGTAATTGTGTGTAATAATTGAAATCTTGAGTTGCTATAAGAAGGAATATGAATTGGCTAGGCTTGGGTGTGTGAAAAATGAACACATTTCATTTTACGAGCCTAGGGGCAAAATTGTAATTTAGTAAAAGTCTAGGGGCAAAATAGTAATTTTGCCAAAATAAGAATTTATGGAATGATTTGATTACTGTGGTTAATTAATAAATTAAATATGTCCTTATAGATTAAGAAGAACGTGGAATCAACCTTGACCGAAGAAAAGGCAAGGTTTCGAACTAAATTACAAATCGACATATTTTGTATCGAGGTAAGTTTATATGTAAATGATACATCCTTCGTACCTATGTTTTTACATATTAATGCATTGTGTGAAATGCAAATGAATATTATGGATATCTATTAAATTGATAGAATGTGAGGAAATCCTCGTATGAACCTTCGGAATAGGAAAATGATACGGATAATATCCATGAATAAGTAATTATCATTTTGGTGGGTTGTTTGCAATACCACCGTAATTATCATTTTGGTGGGCTATGTGTGATACCACCTTATTATTAATATTGGTGGGTTGTGTGCGCTACCACTTTGTTATTGATTAATGGTGGGTTGTGAGCAAAACCACCGGGCATCTTGTATTATTTCGAAGTGTTCATTGAGAGATTTGTCTAAGTGAAATTACTTGTGGCTTTGTGGTGATAAGTGCAGGGTATAAGTGCAAGTAAATGTGAGCAATGTTTTATGATATGTGTTTGGGATGTGGTAAGGTTTGAAATAAGTAAGCATGATTATGAGGATCTGAATTGTTTTTACTTAGTATGTAATGTTCTTGATTGATAAGTATGTGGTATAATGCTTATTGTTTACATATAGACTTACTGATAAACCGTAAAAGTAACATTTTTTAGGCCCACATATAGTATGCTTTTGGATGATTTAGCCCTTCATTTATGTAAAAAGGTGCTCTTAATCCTTTCTTTTCATGTTTTTACTCAGGAAAGCACCCGAGGATGAAAAAACAAGAAACGAGCTAAAAACGGGCCAATTTGGGCCAAAGAGGAAATCGACACGGCCTGGACTTCAAGCCACACGGCTGTGCCTCAACCATTAACTAAGACACGGCCATGCGATGATTACACGGCCGTGCCCCAATCGACAGAATCGAGACATGGCCTGAAGATGATTTACACGGGTGTGTACCATGGCTGTGTCCCTGCCACAGAAAAGAGCAATTCTACTCAAAATAGGATACTTTGAGGCAAAGAAACACATTCCAAAGCCTATTCAAATGCCGAGTAGGAATTATACTTGAATTAGGATACTTAGGGGCCAAGTAAGGCATCTTAAAGTCTATATAACCACCCAAGGGTGCAACTTAAGGTAGAGTTCGGCAGAAGCCTTTTGCCAGGGCTTTTGTCGGGGCAGAGCTAGGCCAAAGAGCCAAAGCCAGAGCAATTCAATTTAGGGAATTACTCGAAGATAGTCAGTTGATCTATCTCAAGGAGCCAGAATTCTACTCAAGACGACATATTTCTCCTTCAATTCCTTGAGGGTTTTAGGGATTTCTTATGTTTTGTTTTATCTTTTCTCTTGAGATGTTTTCTTTATTCATTATGAACTAAACCCTTTCGACACGAAGGGATGAAACCTTGATGAGTCTTGTTATTGATTTCTGAATTATATGATAAATACTTAATTTGTTCTTAATTATGCATACTTAATCCAAATCTGATGTGCTTAGGTGGAGAAGGAATAGACCCTGCTTAAGAGTAGATCTAGCGTAATTAAACGGAGTTGATCGCACGCCTAGAGATAGGGTGACGGGATTTTGCCAGATTAGGGTGAAACCTAATATGGGAGTCCATAGATCGATTTACAACTATTCTAGGGGGTTATTATAAGAGAACGAGAGTTCCACTAATTAACCTAGGGTTAGATGTTATTCGCCTCGAGAGAGGGTTTAATATACGTTAGGGAGTCTTACGGATCAAACTAAGTAAATAAATCATATGGTTCAGTGTTAAATAACAAGTGAAGTCTAGGTGGATTCTTCCTGAGGGTATCATCGTGATCAACTGAGTTTTTCATCAAGTTATTTCCCAATTTGTTCTTTTTGTCTTTGTGTCTTTAGCTTAGTAGTCGTTAAATTAGATTAAATCAACCAATCACTCCATATTTTAGGCTAAATAATAAAAATAAAGTGAGTATTAGTACTTTTAGTTCCTTTGGGTTTGACAATCCGGTCTTGCCTAAGCTATACTACTGTTCGATAGGTACACTTGCCTATAATCATTGTCAGAGTTAGTTCCAGGTTTGATCATATTCTTTATAAATTTTAAAACTCGACAAAACAACGATCAAGTTTTTGGCGCCGTTGCCGGGGAACTAAAATATTAAGAAAGCTCTATTTTTATTACTTTAGCCATTTTTTTTATTTTCTGCAATTTTTATTCTTATTATTTTTTTTACTTTGCTAATTTTTCCTCTATTTTGCTTTTGGCAGATAGTTTTAGTCTATAGAGAAGATGGGACTGAATAATTATCAGTGGCAAGTTATGAGGACAGCGCCAACAAAAGCCACCAGTGTTTTCAACCTCGACGTAGTCATCAGGTTATCTAACCAGCTAGAGATGATGAATAAAAAGATTGATGGTTTGTATAATCTCTCGCAGGTACACCCAGTAATGCAATATGATTCGAATTTAGGAGGCGTGGCGAATCTTGAGTACCCACCCTACAGATATGGCATGGAAAACAAACAAGCTCACTATACGGGTAACTATTCTAGTCCACAAAATAATTTTTATAATGACACTTATAATGCAGGTTGGAGTTACCATCCCAATTTCTCGTGGGATGATCAAAGTAGCCAAAGATAGGAACTTCCTCCAAATTTTCAACAACCACCTCACCAACAGGAAGAAGAGTCGAGTCTTGAGGAGATGCTGACAAAATTCATGGAAGCCACAGAAACCCGTCCCCAAAAAATTGAGACAATGTTCGATAATCAACAAGCATCGATCAAAGAGATTAAGAACCAAGTTCAGAAATTTACTAAGTCAGTTGAACAACTTGCCAAGTTAATGTCCAAACGACCGCAAGGGCGTCTACCAAGCAATACAGAGACTAACCCAAGCGAGCAAATTCAAACTGTACCAGCTTATGACAGTGAAGGGTTAGACGAACCAAACCCAAGGGAATAACCTGTGGTAAGTGAAGGTAAGGTTGAGGTGTGCCATGATATATCAAAACCGACAATTACAGAGTACCAACCTCGTGTGCCATATTCTGATGCAATAAAGAAAGACCACGCAGAGGAAGAATTCGGTGAAGTCACACTTCGTGTAGATGATGAAACAATCACTCTTCAAGGTCTTGACTCAACTAGGACATCGAGTAATAAAGGTACGAACGTTAATTCTATTGATAACCATTTGGTTCAACCTTTTTTATAGGAAGCATCACGAAATCACCTAGCTGAGCTAGATCTTAGACCTCGCTCCAATAAAGAAGAATTGTATGAGGAACGAAGCCTTAAGGTCGACAAACTAGAAGAGTGGAAAACACAATTTAAAGAAGAACTAGAACCACACGAAGTGAAATCGAAGGAAACCCCAGACGAGCTGATAGGAATAACAAGTCACTTCAAAATAGGGGATCAGGTATTGTTGAATAAGGAAGACCCTCGAATCACCAATTCAGACCTCAAGACAAATGAAGAAATCACTTTTGAGGTACTTAATGTCTTCCTATACGGTACAGTTGAGGTAAACAATCCTAAATTCAAGACTTTTGAGGTAAACATTACTCAACTTAAACTTTATATCCATAATCGAGTTGATCGCATGAGAAAGGATTTTCACCTCCTCAAACCACCATGATTGTGCGTACAACAAGTAAGTCTAGCTCAAGACTTTAAACGAGCGCTTCTCATGGAGGCAACCCGAGTACTAACCATACTAATTAGTTTGGTTTTATTTCTTTTCGTATTTAGGCATAGGTTTCCATACCCACACAACCTTGCACACGGCTGTGGCCGTGCTCGTGTGGACACCACGGCTAAGCACATTGGCATGGACCTTATCTCTATTTAATTATTTACTTTTATTCATGTTTTTATTTTTATTTTTACTTCCTTTATTATTTTCTCCTTTTTCTCAATGGCATTTGATTTAGCTTAGGATACAATAAAACCAAGCCGACTACTTCGAGGATTCAATTTCAAACGGTTCGAGATGCTTCCCCACGTTCACCTCCAATCTTATCTGGTTCTTTTCATTGACTTCATCCAAAAATTCAGGAAGTGTTACTTCTCCCCTTCTCTTTTGATTTTATTATTACATAATTGTTTATCTATCTTTGTACATTGAGGGCAATGTCCATCTTAAGTCGGGGGGAATAAAGATACCTAACTTTTTGCAATATTCCAAAATCCTTAATTTTAGTTTTGTTCCTAAGTAATTTTCTCATATGATCAATTAGGGTGAAATTTCCGATGATTTATGATTTTTATTGATATGTTTTTGAGTAAGTCATTGATAATTGTGCATTGATGATTTATACTTGAAGAATACTAGAGAATTAAGCATGATAAGTCTATTTATCAAGAATCAAACATTTTTTAGGTTGTTGAACTGAATTTGAATATTACCTTGAAGTTTGAAATTTATAGGATTGATGTCAAATACCCATAAATTTTGTGAGATTTGAGCCTTATAGAGCATATATTCTTTTTCATGCTCACTTTGTTGATTATGAGTGTGTCAACACTAAATTGTTATTCTAGAACTTGCCTAGATTATACATATCGAGACCACATTAATAATTTGATATACTGAGATGATAAAGGCACCTAGGTTTTAACCCATTCACTCCACTAAAAAGCCTACCTTCACAAATTAACCCTTAGTGAACCCATTTGATCCTAACAACCCTTTTTATTGATTTACCCGCTAATATTAACCCAAAACCCTTTGTATTTATTATCACCATTCTTTTGACTACCCTTCTATCGAGAATTGATTTGATGCCATCAATTAGTTTATTTCAAGTGATAAAGTTTTCTTTATTATGTTTCTATTTGATATAAAAAAATCGATCAAAAAGTCAAAGTATATTCAGTATTAGTAGTATAAAAAGTGAGCTTGTACATTTGAATTTCAATTATCAAAGAAAATGCTCGTAGTATTATTAGTTCCAAAGTTTCATGTGATTATTAGTTCAATTATTTTTCTAAAAGTTAGGTAACTTTTTAGGTCAATCTCAATTCTAAACCTTCTAATTTAGCCTTTATCCACACCTTTAACCTAAGCCCCGTTACAACCTTGATAAAGACCTTTTGATTTGTGTATCATCTTATATTTCAGTGGTGGAGATTTGATTTTCAGGCAAGCCTATGGGATTAACTTTTAGGTCTGACTTATGAGTACTTTTTCTTGAACCTTAAACACTTCGAGTGCTTTGAGTGAATCTTTAGTGAGGATGTCAATCCTTGTCGGTTTTGAATTAAAGGTAATTATTTAGATAAGGGGAGACGCTTATGGTTTTAAGCTACAAATTTATGACTTGGAATTGTTTGAGCCTTTAAGAGTCTTTGAGTTAAATTATCCATGTATAAATTATCTGTGAATTATAGTGAGGCATTATTGATAGGAATTGTGAATTATGGAAAGTTTGTTTTAATTATAATTTAAGAATTTTACTTAAGGACAAGAAAAAGCTTAAGTGTGGGGGTATTTGATAAACCGTAAAAGTAACATATTTTAGGCCCACATTTAGTATGCTTTTGAATGATTTAGCCCTTGATTTATGTAAAAAGGTGCTCTTAATCTTTTCATGTTTTTACTCAGGAAAGCACTCGAGGACAAAAAGAACAAGAAACGGGCTTAAAACAGGGCAATTTGGGCCAAAGAGGAAATCGACACGGCCTGGACTTCAAGCCACACAGCCGTGCCTCAATAATTAACTAAGACATGGCCATGCCATGATTTACACAACCGTACCCCAATCGACAAAATCGAGATACGGCCTGAAGATGATTTACACGGGCGTGTACCATGGCCGTGCCCCTGCTGTATAAAAGAGCAATTCTACTCGGAATAGGATACTTGGAGGCAAAAAAATAGACTCCAAAGCCTATTCAAACACCCGAGTAGGAATTATACTTGAATTAGGATACTTAGGGGCCAAGTAAGGCATCTCAAAGTCTATATAAACACCCAAGGGTGCAACTTAAGGTGGAGTTCGGCAGAAGCCTTTTGCCAGGGTTTTTGTCGGGGCGGAGCTAGGCCAAAGAGCCAAAACCAGGGTAGTTCAATTTAGAGAATTACTCGAAGATAGCCAATTGATCCATCTCATGGAGGCAAAATTCTACTCAAGACGGCGGATTTCTCCTTCAATTCCTTCAGGGGTTTTAGGGATTTCTTATGTTTTGTTTTATCTTTTCTCTTAAGATGTTTTCTTTATTCGTTATGAAATAAACCCTTCAGATACCTGAAGGGGATGAAACCTAGATGAATCTTGTTATTGATTTCTAAATTATATGATAAATACTTAGTTTGTTCTTAATTATGCATACTTAATCCAAATTTGATGTGTTTAGGTGGAGGAATCAACCCTGCTTAAGAGTAGATCTAGTGTAATTAAGCGGAGTTGATCGCACGCCTAGAGATAGGGTGACGAGATTTTGTCGAATTAGGGTGAAACCTAATATGGGAGTCCATAGATCGATTTACTGCTATTCTAGAGGGTTATTATAATAGAACGAGAGTTCCACTAATTAACCTAGGGTTAGACATTATTCGCCTCGAGAGAGGGTTTAATATACGTTAGGGAGTCTTACGGATCAAACTAAGTAAATAAATTATATGATTCAGTGTTAAATAACAAGTGAAGTCTAGGTGGATTTTTCCTGAGGGTATCGTCGTGATCAACTGAGTTTTTCATCAAGTTATTTCCCAATTTGTTCTTTTTGTCTTTGTGTCTTTAGCTTAGTAGTCATTAAATTATATTAAATCAACCAATCACTCCATATTTTAGGCTAAATAATAAAAAGAAAGTGAGCATTAGTACTTTTACTTCCTTTGTGTTCGACAATCCGTTCTTGCCTAAGCTATACTACTGTTCGATAGGTACACTTGCCTATAATAGTTGTCAGAGTTAGTTTTGGGTTTGATCATATTCTTTATAAATTTTAAAACTCAACAAAACAATGATCACTTACTAAGCTTAAAGCAAACTCCCTTCTCTTTTCCCTTGTTTTATAGTGTCAAAGAGCTAGCTCGGGATACGAAGATCGTCAAAGGATCACCCACACTATCTACACATTTTGGTATAGTTAGATTTAGCATTTTGAGTATGGCATGTATAGGGATTAAGTCTTTGATTGAATGTCATATTGTTTTGGCCAAATGTGTGTTGGTTTAATTGAAGATGAATTCTTTTGTATAAGGTCATAGTTGATGGCTCTTTCTTATTAATCCATGAAATGATGACGTTATTCATGAATGTGCAAGTTTTATGGTTGAGTAATTGGTATATTTATGCATGAATGAATTGGTTGTTAGATGTGGTTTAGATTGGTGCAAGTACGAGTGATAGAAAGGGCTTGGTAAATAACCTTGTCCTCGTCCACATGGGTAGACACACGGGCATGTGTCTAAACCGTGTGTGACACACCGGTCTGCTTCATGGGCATGTAGTTTGGTTGTGTGTCCCCCTGCATTCTAAGTTGGCAAAACAGAATGCTCAGTAGTAACCACACGGGCTGAGACACGACCGTGTGTCTCAACCGTGTAGAAGACACGACCATAGGACATGGGCGTGTGCCCAGGCCGTGTGAAGTCTACACCTGGATTTAGGAATTTAATTCACCACACGGTCTAAGGACATGGGCGTGTGCCTTGGCCGTGTGACATTTTTTGGGTGATTATGTCACAAACAGAATGTCAAGGTTTTTACAGACGGGCTAAGACATGGGCGTGTCATGGCCGTGTGAGGGACACGGGCCATGGACACGGGTGTGTGTCAGCAGTGTAAAAACCCCTGTAGGTTCAAAATGAGAAATAAATTTGCACGGGTGTGGAACACGGGCATGTGATATGCCACACGGGCGTGTCCCTTCTTCCATGTGGGCGTGTGGACTGTTTGATGAGGATTTTTCTAAATTTTGCTAGAGATCTTTTTAAGAGTTCGATTTGATTTGAATCGTTCCTAAAGTGTGTTTTAGGCCTCTAGGCTTGTTTAAGGGGCAATATGAAATTTTTTAAATTTGAGTGGAAAGTCATGTCTTGGTTTTACATGATTGTCTGTGTATGAGTCTGGCAACACCTCGTATCCTATCCCGGCTTCGAATCGAAGATAAAGCAGTTACCAGTTGTTAATGAGTTTGTTGATGTATTTCTTGAAGAAGTGCTCGGGTTTACCCCCAGACCTTGAAGTTGAATTTATGATTGATGTAATTCTGGGAATAGCTCCAATATCAATAACACTGTACAGAATGGCACCGACTGAGTTAAAAGAGTTAAAGACACAGTTGCAAGATTTATTAGATAAATGATTCATCACAGAGTACGTCACCTTGGGGTGCACCTATCTTATTTGTGAAAAAGAAAGATGGATCTTTAAGATTGTGAATTGATTACCGACATTTGAATAAGGTCACAATTAAGAATAAATATCATTTACCTCTCATCGATGACTTGTTCGATCAACTGAAAGGTGCAGTAGTGTTCTCAAAATAGATCTCAAATCCGGGTATTACCAGCTGAAAGTTAAAGAATGTGATGTGCCGAAGACTGCTTTCGAAACTCGATATGGTCACTATGAATTTTTAGTAATGTCATTTGGTTTAACTAATGCTCCTGTTGCTTTCATGGATTTAATGAATCAGATTTTTCAGCCATACTTGGATAGATTTGTAGTGGTGTTTATTGATGATATACTAATCTATTCCAAGATGGAGTCTGAGCATACACAACATTTACGAATTGTATTATAGACTTTAAGGGAAAAGCAATTGCATGCAAAGTTTAGCAAATGTGAATTTTGGCTACATGAGGTCGGATTTTTGGGTCATATTGTGCTAGCAGAGGGCATTCGAGTGCATCAAAACAAAATATCAGCAGTGGTGAATTGGAAAGTTCTGAAGAATGTAACAAAAGTGCAAAGTTTCTTGGGTTTAGCTTGGTATTATCGTCGCTTTGTCAAGAATTTCTCAATGATTGCTTCACCAATGACCAGATTATTACAGAAAAATGTTGAATTTGAGTGGTCTGATGAGTGCCAGCAGAGCTTTGATCAGCTAAAGAAAATGTTAACAGAACCTCCAGTTTTAACTTAACCAGAGTCGGGTGTTCCATATATTGTATATAGTGATGCATCTCTAAATGGTTTAGGTTGTGTATTGATGTAGTTAAGAAAGGTAGTGGCTTATGCTTCTCGACAGTCAAAACCACATGAAAGGAATTATCCTACACATGACCTCCGATTGGCTGCAATTTTGTTGGCTTTAAAAATTTGAAAGAATTACTCATACGGTGAAAAGTGTTATGTTTATACAAATCATAAAAGTTTGAAGTAATTGATGACTTAGAAGGAGCTGAATTTGAGACAGCTATGATGGTTAGAATTGCTGAAAGATTATGATCTTGTTATTGATTATCACTCGGGCAAGGCTAATGTGGTTGCAGATGCATTGAGTCAAAAATCATCATTGTTTCCACTCCGTGCAATGAATGTTTATTTGTCTATTAATAAGTATGGTTCAGTATTAGCAGAATTGAAAGAAAAACTTGTGTTTCTTCCATGGATTCGTGAATTACAAGACGATTGATCGTGTCTGTTGAGTCTTAAAAATTTATAAAAAAAAATGATCGAACCTGGAAACTAAGACAACGATGGAGGCAAGTACACCTATCAAACAGTAGTATAGTTAGCGGCAAGACCAGATTGTCGAACCCAAAGGAACCAAAAGTACTAATATTAACTCTCTTTCTATTATTTAGCCTACGAATTAAGTGGATCTTTTATCTAATCTAAAATTAACTAATTAACTAAGCTAAAGGTGCTAAGACAAAGAAGAAATTGGGGAAAAGACTTGAGGGAAAACCAATTGATTTGGACAATACCTGAGGAAGAATCCACCTAGACTTCACTTGTAATCTAACTCTGAAGCAGACGATTTATTCACTTAAATGATCTATAGGATTCCCTAAGTTATATTAATACCTCTCTTCAAGGCTACTAACGTCTCACCCTAGGTTGATTAATTGAAATATCTTTCTAATTAAAACCCCTAGAATTGCATTAACTCAATCTATGGACACCCATATTAGGTTTGACCCTAATCTGGTAAATTTTTGTCACCCTATCTCTAGGCGCGTGAGCAACTCTGCTTAACTATGCTAGATCTACTCTTAGACAGGGTCTCTTCCTCCTTTGCCTAAGCACATCACACTTGAATCAATATCCCGGAAATATCAAAAAAAAAAGAATTAAGAACACATAGTTAAGAACAAATCAAATATTTATCATACATCTCAGATAACAATAACAAGATCCGTCTTAGGTTTCATCCCCCTCAAGTATTTGAGGGTTTAGTTCATAATTGTAAAAGAAAACATCTCAGAAGAAAAGATAAAACAAAACATAAGAAATCCCTAAAACCACCTGAAAGAATTGAAGGAGAGATCCTCCGTCTTGAGTATAATTCTGGCTTTCTTCGAGTAGATCCCTGAAATTAACTGCTCTGGCTTGGCTCTTTGGCCTAGCTGAACGCCCCTTTAAAGGTTGGCCTCTAGGGTCTTTATATAGGCTTTTGAAATATGTTTCTTTGCCTCTAAGTACCTAATCCGAATAGAATTCTTCTCTCCTGCGGCAGGGACACGCCTATGGCACACACCAGTGTAAATCGTGGCCAGGCCATGGTTGATCCTGTTGATGAGGCATGGGCAAGTATTTTGAGGTCCATGCCGTGGTCGACTTTTCCTGCGAGGCACGGTCGTGTGGTCTTGGGCCCAGGCTGTGTGGATTTCATACTTTGGCCCATTCTCTCCATTTTTAGCCCTTTTCTCATTTTTTTGTCCTCCGATGCTCTACTGAGTATAAAACATGAAAATAAAGGATTAGGAGCACCTATTTCCATAATTAAAAGGAAAATCATCCAAAAACATGCTAAAAGTGGGATTAAAATATGTTACTATTTTGGTTTATCAAATACCCCCACACTTAGGCTTTTGCTTGTCCTCAAGCAAAATTCTCAAGTCATAATTAAAATGAACTTCCTCAATTCATAATATTCATCAACAATGCATCATCATAATTCATAGATAATTTATATATGGGTGATTCAACTTAAAGAGTCTTAAAGATTCAAACAATCAAATTCATGAGTTTGTAGTTCTCAAAATTGAACGAAAACATAGGTGTTTACACAAATCCTTACCTAAATAATCACCCTTAATTCAAAATCGACAAAAGATGACATCCTCACTAAAGATTCACTCAAATCACTCGAGGTGTTTAAGGTTCGGATTGAGTTAATAAAAGGGTTGTTAGGAAAATTAAGCTCTCAAAATTGAACATGAAAAGTTATGACCATAGGCTTGCTTGAAAATCAAATCTCCACTTCAAGGTAACTAGACAACCTAATGAGTTTTAATTTTTGTAGAAAATGAGATGATACATCATGATCAAAAGGTCTTTAAAAGGGTTAGGCACTTTTTCTAATAAACTTTAACACTTAAGAGGCTCAATGTACAAAGATAAATAAAGGTGTGGGTATGAAAAAATTTGTGCCTAAACATGAAAAGAAATAAACTAAACTAATTAGTAGGGTTAGTGCTTGGGTTGCCTCCAGAAGCGCTAAACTGATTAGTAGGGTTAGTGCGTTTAAAGTCTTAAGCTAGGCTTACCTCTTATTCGCACAATCATAGTGGTTTGAGGAGGTGGAAATCTTTTCTCATGCGATCAATTCGGTTATTGATATATAGTTTGAGTCGAGTAGTGTTTACCTTAAAAGTGCTAAATTTAGGATTAGTTACCTCGACTGTTCCATCTGGGAAGATTTTGAATACCTGATCTCCTATCTTAAGCTGGGTTGTCTCATCATTAAGTTTTTAGTGGAGTTGCCTCATTTTTGCTTCATTAGTTTTTCTTTGAAGTGTGTCTTCCACTCGTCTAGTTCATCGATCAAAAGCCTTCGTTTCTCATGAATTTCTTCTTTATCGACACGAGGTCCAAGATCTGGCATCTGCAAAAGAGCTTCAAGAAATGGCAAGTTAATATGTAATTTCTTTGGAGGTTTAAGAAATTTATCGAATTGTTCCTCTGTGTGGTCTTTCATTATCACATTGGGGGATGACACATGTGGTTGGTAGTTTGTAATTATCGGGTTTGGTTTATCATGGCTTATCTCAACCTTACCTTCCTCTTCCACATTCTATTGCGTCAATGTTGGTACATCTAACCCTTCACTATCGTGAGTAGTTATTGCTTGAGGTTGCTCTCTAGGGTTAGTTTTGGTGTTGCTAGGCCAGATACCTTTTGGTCTTTCTGAGATCAGCTTAGCAAGTTGCCCTAATTGGTTTTCGATCTCTTGAAACGATGCTTCTTGATTTTTGAGTGTTATTTCGGTGTTTTGGAAATGAGTTTCTGACACTGCTATAAATTTTGTCAGCATCTCCTCAAGGTTCGACTCCTGTTCCTGTTGGTGGGGTGGTTGTTGAAAATCTGGAGGAAGTTTCGTTCTTTGACTACTTTGATCATCCCACGAGAAATTGGGATGGTACCTCCAACCTGAATTATAAGCGTCACTATAAAAATTATTTTGAGGTGTAGAATAGGTACCCATAAAGTGGACTTGTTCATTCTCTGTGATAGGGTTGTAGGATAGATATTCAGTGTTGTTCACCCCTCTTCCATTCATATCGTACAGTATTACCGGATGTACCTGTAAAGAATTACATACGCCATCAATCTTTTTATTCATCATCTCTACTTGATTTGATAGCATGGTGACCACGTCAAGGTTGAAGACATTGGCTGCTTCAGGAGGCTTTGTCCTCATGAATTGTCACTAATAATTATTCAATGTCATCTCCTCTATAAACTAAAATTATCTGCCAAAAGCAAATAAGGGAAAATTAGCAAAGTAAAAACAAATAAAAATAATAATGAAAATAAATTGAAATAATAATAAAAAATTGGCTAAAGTAATAAAAATTAAGTGTTCTTAATATTTCAGTTCCCCGGCAATGGTGCCAAAAACTTGATCGTGTCTGTCGAGTCTTAAAAATTTATAAAAAGAATCATCGAACATGGAAACTAACTAAGACAATGATGGAGGCAAGTGCACCTATCAAATAGTAGTATAGTTAGCGGCAAGACCGGATTGTCGAACCCAAAGGAACCAAAAGTACTAATATTAACTCTCTTTCTATTATTTAGCCTACGAATTAAGTGGATTTTTTATCTAATCTAAAATTAACTAATTAACTAAGCTAAAGGTGCTAAGACGAAGAAGAAATTGGGGAAAAGACTTGAGGGAAAACCGATTGATTTGGACAATACCTGAGGAAGAATCCACATAGACTTCACTTATTATCTAACTCTGAACCGGATGATTTATTCACTTGACTTGATCCGTAGGATTCCTTAAGTTATGTTAATACGTCTCTTCAAGGCTACTAACGTCTAACCCTAGGTTGATTAATTGAAATCTCTTTCTAATTAAAACCCCCAGAATTACATTAACTCGATCTATAGACTCCCATATTAGGTTTGACCCTAATTCGATAGATTTTTGTCACCCTATCTCTAGGCGCGCGAGCAACTTCGCTTAACTATGCTAGATCTACTCTTAGACAGGGTCTCTTCCTCCTCCGCCTAAGCACGTCACACTTGAATCAATATCCCAGAAATATCAAGACAAGAATTAAGAATACATAGTCAAGAACAAATCAAATATTTATCATACTGATAAACCATAAAAGTAACATATTTTAATCCCACATTTAGCATACTTTTGGATGATTTATTCCCTGAATTGTGTAAAAAGGTGCTATTAATCCTTTCTTTTCATGTTTTATACTCAGGAAAGCACCTAGGGATGAAAAGAACGAGAAACGGGCCAAAAACGGTCCAAATTGGGCTAAGAAAAAAATCAACACGACCTGGGCCTAAGACCACACGGCCATGCCTCCCTAATTTTCTCTAACACGGTGTGGACCCTGAAACACATGAGCGTGTCTCTTCAGCAGACTCGACCACGGCCTGAAATCAATTCACACGGGCTTGTGCCATGGCCGTGTCCCTGCCACGGCCAAGAGGATTTTTACTCGGATTTGGATACTTGAAGGCAAAGAAACACATTCCAAAGCATATTCAAACACCCTAGTAGGAATTCCACTCAGATTAGGATACTTAGGGGCCAAATAAAGCATTCCAAAAGCCTATATAAACACCCTAAGCATAACCTTCAAGAGGGGTTAGCTAGGCCAAAGAGCAGAGCCAAAAGGTCAGATTTGTGGGAATCACTCAAAGATAGCCAGTTGATCCATCTCAAGAAGCTGAAATTATACTCAAGAAGGCGGATCTCTCCTTTAATTCCTTCAGGGAGTTTTAGGGATTTCTTATGTTTTGTTTTATCTTTTCTTCTGAGATGTTTTCTTTTATCATTATGAACTAAACCCTCAGATACCTGAGGGGGATGAAACCTAAGATGAATCTTATAATATCCTGGATTTTGGGGCTCTACATTTAATATGTGTTGTGTGTGTATGCTATACTCTATATGTTAATTTGGTGTAGTTGGGGGTCCCGGGAAGGCCCGGGGTTAAGCTGAGCCTTGGTGAAATTTTCCTTTTTAGGCTCTTTGGGGGGGGAGCTGGCAGAGGCATGAATTAAGAATAAATATTTGTGTTTAGTTATCACAAGCAAAGGGGTGGTAAATTGGCAAGAAGGCGCCACTTAGGGTGCTTGAAGTGGCATCATAGGGGAGAAGCTGCAGGGAGAAGGGGTTCGAGTCGTGTCGTTAGCAATGAGAAGCTTTATTTTTACAACTAGGTAGTTTGGGTGGTGGATTCGGCAAGGGCTCTGCATGGATGGGTGTTGAATGAGTCAAATAATTTGAAAGTGTGGACATGAGTGAAAAGTGGGGTTTGAATTATTCAAATTGATTTGAATGAGTGAACAAGAGTGAAAGTAGGAGCTGAACAAGGGATTTGGTGGCTAGCTGAGTTGTTGGCCGAAAGTGTGGTGTATGAAGGGGGGAGGATTTCAATTTTGTGCTAGGTGAGGGGGTGTGTCGAAAATAAATTGGGGTCTTAGGCTTTTCTTGAAGTATATTCGGTCATTAAAGGGAGTGGGTAGTGTCGATTTTTAGTAAGTCCTTTTGTGCTCTTTTGTTCTCTCTTTGGGTTCCTACCTTCTATATGTTGAAACTGTTAGTAAACTTTTATTCTTTTCTTCTTTGACCTTTAGCCGAAACCTGAGAGACCATTCGTGTATCTCTTTTCTTCATCATTTCACCTGTGACTCGCTTGCCTGCATTAGTAGAACCTTAGTTTCATTCTTCCTCTTCTTTTTTTTCCTCTAAGCCGAAACCTCTTGATCCTCTTTGTCGAATCTCTTCTTTCCCTTTACTTATTCTCTTTAAACTCACAACCGAAAGCACCATACCACTTCTTGGTATTCCATCCTTCTTCTCTACTTTTCGTCTTAAGCCAAAACTTTATTTCATCTCCTTTGACGCATTATTTTTCTCTCCATAGCCGAATAACCCTTGGTCAAGTGAATTGATTCCATCCTGTTGCAGGACTACTGAAGCCTAGGGTGTGAATGGTTACGTCTTTCCCGGATCTTCTTTGGTTTTCTTCACCTATTTTAACATAAGGCCGAACCTCTCTCTCTCACAATTCATCACAGTTTCGAGGGTGAAGTAGATGTGGTGCGGTTCATCAGTAACCAAGAAATGCTCAAGTTGAGAAAAGGAGCGAATCCATAGTAGCTACTCCTAAGTTTAATAAGTAGGCTATTTCGATGGTTCGGGACTTTTCGTCGGGCTGTGGTAGAGAGCTGAAATCTATCTGGGATAGATAGATAACTGTCATTCCTGTTAGTGAAAGCGTCGACATAGAGGGTATAACCTTACACGTTATCAGGTGTGTATTACTCACTCGCCTTCTTTATTGATATGTTATAAACTGTAAAGGCTGAAGCCGAAATGGCTGATGCGATAAGCAAAATGCCCTTATGGGTAAGGTTAGAGACGTCGGGTAAGTTCTCGATATTGATATTGTTTTTAATATGCATGTATGTATATTTTGATGTTTTGCATGTATGAAATATGATCTGACATACACTATGATAATGGTTGCATGCATATTACGCACGATGTAAAGAGCATGGGCTCATGATTGAATGGAAGGAGGAGAGAGAATCAGTGACTATTGTCACGAGTGACTACGGTCACGAGTGGTCTAAGTACCACGGTGGTTGAAACCACGAACAATCTAATCAGTGACTTATCTTGGTGGTCAAGTAGCACAGTGGTTGGGCCCACGTATGCATTATTTACCAGAGATCGTCACGGTGGTCTATGACCACAGTGGGTTGGCCCCACGAGTACATTATAGTGACTTTGTCATGAGTGACTACGGTTATGAGTAGTCTTGGACCATGGTGGTTATGAACCACGAGTGGCATAATGCCACGGGTATTTGGATGGAGAACTATACTGGGGTGGGCTGCATTGCATACATCTGACATGTTTTGTATTGAATGGCTTAAGGCCGATTTGTGTTACATGGGGATCCACACACTGAGTCTTAATGACTCACCCTTTTGCTAATTTTACAGGTAATCATTAGATGGTGGGTTTTGGGCCAAGACGGACTCGAGGTGGCCATGCGTTACGATTTCTTTAAGTAAACTTGCACTTACTTTTAAATTATTTCTATTTTGGGATTTTAATCTGTCATAGGGCCGCTTAAACTTTATTTCTATTTTGGGGATTCTGTTTATATGCTGATTTCGTGTATGTTATGATTTATCGAAAAATAGAGTTTTCTTAAAAACTTAATTAGAGGTTTTCTAAAGTTTCAACAAATGAATGGTAAGACGTAAGTAACTAAAACTTAGGATTTTCTTAACACTACAAATATTTTTTTCAAGGATTACGCCTCAACCTTCATATTGATTATCACATTTCAGAATTTTCTAAGTTCGATTTTGGTAAAACAAACTCGCTTTCAACACCTAATTAACTCAACAAGAAGATGGAGTGTACTGTACAATTTAACCAAATTTTCTATTTGCCCAACTTGGACTCCCCAATTAAAGATGTTTTCTCAAACCTCAATACTACACTTTAAACTTTTCAAATTTCATCCCTATAATAATCCAGATTTGGTTGTAGCGTTTTGACTGGGTTTGGGGTGTTATTATTGTGGTATCAGAGCCAGGTTTCAAAAACTCGGCTGTGGGTATGGGGGTTTAAAATGTTTTAAAAAGATGGCTAGAAAATGATTTAGAAATATGTATGTCTTATGGAAGCATGGCACCCGAGTCTCTGGCACCAAATTTGCACGGTAAGTCTTCTGACTTTTGATTAGTTGTTTTCATGGAATGAATGTAGTATGCTATGATTTGTGCTATGCAATTCCACTCTAGAGACTGAAACTTTAGTTGTGCATGAAATAGCAAGAACTGCTCATAATGTTATTTTTCATAAAATTGCTTTCTAATAAACAGTGGAAGAAAACACTAACTCATAAAACTTTTAACCAGATTAAATTGTGTTAGTAGTAATGAGAACTAGAGGACGTGGACGAGGTATGTGAGGCCATGGAAGAGACCGAGATGTTGGGGCTGAGCCTTCAGAATCTGGGCATGGGCCGAAAGGTGAAGTGCCAGCATCACCGCTTGCAGAAGCAAAATTTCATGATCAAACTGGTGGAGACGATGCGGTGTCTCAGGCGATGTTACGTGTTCTGGAGAGAGTTACGGGAGCGAGCACGGGATCAGTGGCTTGAAAATTTTTGTCGGAATGACTTCGAGAGAACGAGGCAAAAATGTTTAGGGCGTCTCTAGTAGAACTCCTAATGTAGCCGAGTATTGGATGGAAGTAGTGGAACAATTATGGATGATCTTGATTGCACCGCAGAAAAAAACTGAAAGGAGTTGTGCCTCTTCTCGAGACGAGGCTTACCAATGGTGGCTCACGGTCAGAGATGGTACAATAGTGGACCGTGTTACTTGAGACTTCTTCAAGTCTACATTCCAGGGGAAATACATTGGGTCAAGTTATATGGACGCGCATTGTAAGGCATTCCTTAACTTGGTTCAGGGGAGTAAGTCAGTGGGTGAGTATGAGGCAAAATTTTTACTTCTTACCCGATATGCCCAAGGCATTCTGTCAACAGATCATGAATGTTGTGTTCGATTTGAGGATGGTTTGAGGGACGAGTTGCGAGTACTGATAGCTCCGCAACGAGAAAGGGAATTAGCTATTTTGATTGAGAAGGCTAAGATAGCCGATGAGGCAAAGTGTTCTGAAAGACAGAATTAGGATAAGGACATGGGTAGAAATAAAAGAAGTTTTGGACCATTAAGATCTACTGGGAATTTTCAGAAAAGGCCTAGGTTGGATGGGCCTGGTCGAGCTGTGAGGCTTGTTGCTACTGGTCGGCCACCGTAATATGCTACATGTGGGAAATTCTATTTTAAGGAATAATGGTCAAGAAGTAATGGATGCTTCATATGTGGATCAGTGAATCATCGAGTGAAAGACTATCATAATAGCCAAGCAGAATGTGACCCACAGGTCAGAATTATGTTCAGTCGGGTAGAGGTGGTCAGCAGCCACAGAGAGTTGTGGTCCGGGTAGAGGAGGTAATGGTTTTGGTCATGGACGTGGAGCACCGAAGGAAGTCTGGGAACACAGATGCAAGGCAACCTAGGTTTGTCTATGCTGCTAGGCGTCGAGAGGAGGGTGATGCACCGGACGTCATAACGGTACGTTCCTTATTTATGGAATGCCTTTTACTGCATTGATTGATATTAGATCAACACATTCCTATGTTGCTAGTACTGTGTCTGGAACTCTGAACATAGACTCTGAGATTACTTCTAGGGAGATGACTGTACTTAGCCCTTTAAGACAATCTATAGTGGTGAAAAACTCTTTAGGGATGTGCCTCTAAAAGTACAACGGATGGTTTTCCCAGCTGATTTAATCGAACTACCGTTCAGCGAGTTCGATTTAATTCTAGGTATGGATTGGTTAGTGAGATATCGAGCAAACTTGGATTGTGCTGCTAAGCGCATGGTGTTAAGAACTCCTGAAGATGATGAGGTGGTGGTACTAGGTGAAAGGAGGAGCTACTTGTCCAATGTAGTGTCTGCTTTTAAAGGCTGAAAAGATGGTAAGGAAAGGATACGAGGCCTTCTTAACTTTTGTCAGTGCTTTGGAGGTAAAGGAATTGACTATAAAGGATGTTAGAACGGTGAAGGAATTTTTTGATGTTTTTCCAGAAAAACTTCGAGGGATACCTCCGGATCGCGAGGTGGAATTCGGTATTGATCTTCTTCCGGAGACAGCGCCAGTGTCTATTGCTCCATATAAAATGGCACCGAAGGAGTTGATAGAACTAAAAGCTCAAATTCAGGAACTATTGGATCGGGGTTTTATCCGACCCAGTGTGTCACCTTGGGGAGCGTCGGTGTTATTTGTTAAGAAGAAGGACGGATCAATACGGATGTGCATTGACTATAGGCAATAGAACAAGTTGACGATTAAGAACAAGTACCCACTGCCTAGGATAGACGATCTATTCGATCAGTTGTGAGGCACTTCAGTCTTTTCAAAGATAGACTTGAGGTCAGGATATCACCAACTTAAGGTCAATGAGGTTGATATCTATAAGATAGCTTTTTGAACTCGTTATGGGCACTACGAGTTCCTGGTTATGCCGTTCGGGTTGACAAATGCACCAGCAGCGTTTGTGGACATGATGAACTGGTATTCCAACCCTATTTGGACCAATTTTTATGGTGTTCATAGATGATATTTTGGTTTATTCAAAGTTAGAAAAGGAGCATGATTCGCATCTTCGGGTGGTTCTGCAAATTCTGAGGGAGAAACAGCTATACGCCAAATTTAGTAAGTGTGAATTCTAGCTAAGGGAAGTTACCTTTCTGGGTTATGTTGTGTCTGCCGAGTGGATTAAGGTAGATCCCTAGAAAATTGAAGCCGTATTAGATTGGAAACCGCCTAAGTCTGTGGCAAAAATTTGAAGTTTTCTTAGTCTGGCTAGGTATTACAGAAGGTTTGTTGAGGGGTTCTCACTAATTGCGGCACCGTTAACCAAGTTGTTACGGAAAGGGATACCGTTTATCTGGTCAGATAAGCAACAGGAAAGTTTTGAGAAGCTAAAAAGGACCTTGATTGAAGCTCCAATGTTGATTTAGCCTGAGGCTGGGAAGGAATTTGTTGTCTCATCGTGATCGTCGCTATGTGGTTGGATGTGTTGATGGAAGAAGGGAAAGTGTTGGCATATGCGTCTCGGTAGTTGAGACCACATGAAGTGAATTATCCCACGCATGACTAGTGTTCGCTCTAAAGATCTAGAGACATTACCTGTATGGGGAGAAGTCTGTTATCTATATAGATCATAAAAGCCTGAAATATCTCCTTACCCAAAATGAGTTGAATTTGAGGTAGCGGAGATGGGTTGAGTTGTTGAAGGATTATGACTGCTCAATCGAGTACCACCCTGGTAAAGCTAATGTAGTGGTAGACGCATTGAGTCGTAAAGTAATATCAGACTTAAGGGTAATGTTTGCTCATCTCATCTTATATGATGATGGAAGTTTATTAGCTAAACTTCAAGTGAAGCCTTCTTGGGTCAGTCAGATTAAAGAAAAGCAATTGTCTGATGAATCGCTAAGCTCAAAACTTCAGTTAGTGGCAAGTGGTGTGACAGAAGATTTTAGTGTGAACAGTGATAGGATATTGTGTTTTGAGGGAAAGGCTTGTATGCCGAAGGATTCTAAATTGAGGCAGAAGATTCTTCAGGAAGCGCATAGTAGCCCATACGCTATGCATCCTAGTGGGAGTAAAATGTATAGGGATCTATGAGAGCAGTTCTGGTGATTGGGTCTAAAGCGGGAGGTAACTGAATTTGTGAGTAGTTGCTTGATGTGTCAACAGGTGAAGGCAGAACACCAATTACCTTCGGGTTTACTACAGCCAGTAAAGATTCCACTCTAGAAGTGGGAAAGGATAACGATGGACTTTGTGAGTGGGCTACCCCTTATGCCTATGAAAAAAGATTTAGTGTGGGTAATTATGGATCGATTAACGAAGTCTGCTCATTTCATACCGGTCCGGGTTGATTACTCATTACAAAAGTTAGCCAAACTATTTGTGGCGGAGATTGTGAGATTGCATGGGGTACATATGTCTATCATATCAGATAGAGGCCCCAGGTTTACATCGAGGTTCTAGAAGGCGTTGCATCAAGCGTTGGTACGAGATTGGATTTTAGCACATCATTTCATCTATGGACTAATAGTCAGTCGAGAGGGTAATTCAGATCTTGGAAGACATGTTGAGAAGTTTTGTTATTGACTTCAGAGGTAGTTGGGAAGAGTTTCTACCATTGGCAGAATTCGCATACAACAATAGATACCAATCTAGCATTAAGATGGCGCCCTATGAAGTGTTATGTGGTCGAAAATGTCGCACCCTACTTGCTGGAAAGAGTTGGGTGAGCGACAGTTGTTGGGTCCAGAATTGGTTTCTAAAATAGATGAAAAGGTTAAGTTGATTCGGACTCCGTTTAAGGAAGCTTCTGACAGGTAGAAATCTTATGCGGATCTGAAATGTAAAGACATAGAATTCGTAGTAGGTGATCAGGTTTTCTTGAAGGTTTCACCATGGAAGAAAGTCCTAAGGTTTGGACGGAAGGGCAAGCTGAGCCCAGGTTTATCGAGCCTTATCGTGTGTTGAAGCGTATGGGACCAATAGCTTATCACTTGAGCTACCTTCGAAATTGAGACAGATACATGATGTATTTCATGTCTCGATGTTAAGGCGCTACCGTTCGGATCCATCTTATATAGTGCTGGTGGAAGTAATCAAAGTAAGACCTTACTTATCTTTCAAGGAGGAACCAGTTCAGATCTTAGATCGAGATGTTAAAGTGTTGCGGAGGAAGTTAGTTCTGTTGGTTAAAGTGTTGTGGCAGAATCATGGTTCCAAGGAAGCTACATGGGAGCCAGAGGATGTAATGAGACAACAATACCCTCATCTCTTTTGACCAGGTAAATTTCAAGGCTGAAATTTCTTTAAGGGGGTGGAACTGTAATATCCTGGATTTTAGGGCTCTGCATTTAATATGTGTTGTGTGTGTATGCTATACTCTGTATGTTAATTTGGTGTGGTTGGGGTCCCGGGAAGGCCCGGGGTTAAGCTTAAGCCTTGGTGAAATTTTCCTTTTTAGGCTCTTTGGAGGGGGAGCTGGCAGAATTAAGAATAAATATTTGTGTTTAGTTATCACAAGCAAAGGGGTGGTAAAGTGGCAAGGAGGCGCCACTTAGAGTGCTTGAAGTGGTGTCACTGGGGAGAAGCTGTAGGGAGAAGGGGTTCGAGTCACGTCGTCAGGAATGAGAAGTTTTATTTTTGCTCCTAGAGAGCTTGGGTAGTGGATTCGGCAAGGGCTCTGCATGGATGGGTGTTGAATGAGTCAAATAATTTGAAAGTGTGGACATGAGTGAAAGGTGGGGTTTGAATTATTCAAATTGATTTGAATGAGTGAACAAGAGTGAACATAGGAGCTGAACAAGGGATTTGGTGGCTAGTTGAGTTGTTGGCCGAAAGTCGGGTGTTTGAAGGGGGGAAGATTTTGGTTTTGTGCTAGGTGAGGGGGTGTACCGAAAATTAATTGGGGTCTTAGGCTTTTCTTGAAGTGTACTCGGTCATTAAGGGGAGTGGGTAGTGTCGATTTTTAATAAGTCCTTTTGTGCTCTTTTGTTCTCTCTTTGGGTTCCTACCTTCTATATGCCGAAACTGTTAGTAAACTTTTATTCTTTTCTTCTTTCACCTTTAGCCGAAACCTGAGAGACCATTCGTGCATCTCTTTTCTTCATCATTTCATCTGTGACTCTCTTGCCTGCATTAGCCAAACCTTAGTTTCATTCTTCCTCTTCTTTTTCTTTTTCCTCTAAGCCGAAACCTCTTAAGCCTCTTTGTCGAATCTCTTCTTTTCCTTTACTCATTCTCTTTAAACTCACAATTGAAAGCACCATACCACTTCTTGGTATTCCATCCTCCTTCTTTACTTTTTGTCTTAAGCCGAAACTTTATTTCATCTCCTTTGACGCCTTACTTTTCTCTCCATAGCCGAATAGCCCTTGGTCAAGTGAATCGATTCCATCCTGTTGTAGGGCTACTGAAGCCTAGGGTGTGAAGGGTTAGGTCTTTGGCAGATCTACTTTGATTTTCTTCACCTGTTTCAATGCAAGGCTGAACCTCTCTCTCTCACAATTCATCTCGATTTTGAGGCGAAGTAGTTGTGGTGCGGTTCATCAGTATCCAAAAACGCTCAAGTTGAGGAAAGAGCGAACCCATAGTAGCGACTCCTAAGTTTAAGAAGCGGGCTATGTCGACGGTTTGAGACTTTCCGTTGGCTGTCGTAGAGAGCCGACATCTGTCTGGGATAGACAGATAGCTGTCGTTCCTGCTAGTGAAAGCGTCGACATAAAGCGGTATAACCTTACGCTTTATTAGGTGTGTATTACTTACACACCTTCTTTATTGATATGTTATTAATTGTAAAGGCTGAAGTCGAAATGGCTGATGCAATAAGCAAAATGCCATTATGGGTAAGGTTAGAGACGCCGGGTAAGTTCTCGATATTGATATTGTTGTTAATATGCATGTATGTATATTTTGATGTTTTGCATGTATGAAATATGATCTGACATACACTGTGATATTGGTTGCATGCATATTGTGCACGATGTAAAGAGCATGGGCTTGGGATTGAATGGAAGGAGGAGGGAGAATCAGTGACTATTGTCACGATTGGCTATGGTCATGAGTGGTCTAAGTACCACGGTGGTTGAAACCATGAATAATCTAATCAGTGACTTATCTCGATGGTCAAGTACCACAGTGGGTTGGCCCCACGTATGCATTATTTACCGAGATCGTCACGATGGTCTACGACCACAGTAGGTTGGCCCCACGAGTACATTATAGTGACTTTGTCATGAGTGACTACGGTCACAAGTGGTCTAGGACCACGGTGGTTATGAACCACAAGTGGCATGACGCCATAGGTGTTTGGATGGAGAGCTATACTGGGGTGGGTTACATTGTATACATCTGACATGTTCTGTGTTGAATGGCCTAAGGCCGATTTGTGTTACATGGGGATCCACACACTAAGTCTCAATGACTCACCCTTTGCTAATTTTGTAGGTAATCATCAGATGGCGGGTTTTGGGCCGAGACGGACTCGAGGTGGCCATGCGTTGCGATTTCTTTAAGTAAACTCGCACCTACTTTTAAATTATTTCTATTTTGGGATTTTAATCTGTAATAAGGCCACTTAAACTTTATTTCTATTTTGGGGATTCTGTTTATATGATGATTTCATGCATGTTATGATTTATCGAAAAACAGAGTTTTCTTAAAAATGTAATTAGAGGTTTTCCAAAGTTTCAACAAATGAATGGTAAGACGTAAGTAACTAAAACTCAAGATTTTCTTAACACTACAAATATTTTTTTTCAAGGATTACACCCTCAACCTTCATATTGATTATCACCTTTCAGAATTTTCTAAGTTCGATTTTGGTAAAACAAACCCTTTTTCAACAGCTAATTAACTCAACAAGAAGATGCAGTGTACTGTACAATTTAACCAAATTTTTTATTTGCCTAACTTAGACTCCCCAATCAAAGATGTTTTCTCAAACCTCGGTACTACACTTTAAACTTTTCAAATTTCTTCTCCTGTAACAATCCAGATTTGGTCGTAGCATTTTGACTGGGTTTGGGGTGTTACAAATCTTGTTATCGTTTGCTGAACTATATGATAAATATTTGATTTGTTCTTAATTATGTGTGCTTAATTCTTGTGTTAATATTTTTGGGATCTTGATTCAAGTTGAATGTGCTTAGGTGGTGGAGCAAAGTCTCTGTCTAAGAGTAGATCCAGCATAATTAAGCGGAGTTGATCGCGTGCCTAGAGATAGGGTGACGAGATTTTGCTGGATTAGGGTGAAACCTAATATGGGAGTCCATAGATCAAGTTAATGTGATTCTAAGGGTTTTAATTAGAAAGAGATTTCAATTAATCAACCTAGGGTTAGACGTTATTCGCCTCGAGAGAGGGTTTAATATAAATTAAGGAATCCTATAGATCAAGTCAAGTGACTAAATAAATGCAGTTCGGTGTTAGATAACAAGTGAAGTCTAGGTGGATTCTTCCTAAGGGTATCGTCTTAATCAATTGAGTTTTCCCACAAAGATTTCCCAAGTCATTCTTTTTGTCTTTGCGTCTTTAGCTTAGTAGTTAGTTAATTTAGATTAAACAATCAATCACTTAATATTTAGGCTAAATAATAGAAAGAAGGTTAGTATTAGTACTTTTAGTTCCTTTGGGTTCAGCAATCGGTCTTGCCTAAGCTATACTATTATTCGATAGGTACACTTTCCTTAAATCATTGTCAGAGTTAGTTTCCAGGTTCGATCATTCTCTTTATAAATTTTAAAACTCGACAAAACAACGATTAAGTTTTTGGCGCCGCTGCCGGGGAACTAAAATATTAAGAAAGCCCTATTTTTATTACTTTAGCCATTATTTTTATTTTTTTCGTAATTTATTTTTATTTTTATTTTTATTTTTATTTTAGTGTTAACCTTGATAATTTTCTTTCTTTCTTTTCCAACATAGGTACCTCTAGTTTATGACTAGAAGGAACCCGAAAGGACCACTAGTATACGATAGTGATATTGAAGCTACCGCTCGCAGGAATCGCAGAGAAATTAGGCGAGCCCTAAATTACAGAGAAGAAGAACAACAAGGCAGATTCAATCCTACTGAAGGGATGGACGAGAATAATCCACCACCACAATATGTGGTACAAAACAATGTTCCGCATACTATGTATGATTATGCTAAACCTCATTTAACAGGAGCAGAATCGAGTATTGTTAGGCCTGCTATAGCTGCTAATAATTTTGAATTAAAGCCTAACACTATAAAAATGATTCAACAATTTGTTCAATTTTATGGTTTGCAGGGAGAAGACCCAAATACTCATATAGCTAATTTTTTAGAGTTCTGTGATACCTTCAAAATAAATGGCTTTTCTGATTATGCTATACGTCTTTGGTTATTTCCCTTTTCATTAAAGAATAAAGCCAAGTAGTGGTTGAACTCGTTACCACGAGGGTCAATCACCACATGGGATCAAACGACCGAAAAATTTTTATTAAAATCTTTCCCACCGGCCAAAACGGCCAAATTACGAAATGATATCTCTTCTTTTGTGCAGATGGATTTAGAGACATTATACAACGTATGGGAGAGATACAAGGATCTCTTGAGAAGGTGTCCCAACCATGGTTTACCCTTATGGCTCCAAGTCCAAACTTTCTATAACGGTGTAAACCCCTCAACGAGGCAACTAATTGATTTAGCCATCGGTGGAACCCTGAATAATAGAACTCCTGAAGCAGCCTATGAGTTTATTGAAAAGATGTCAATGAATAACTATTAGTGGCAGGTTACAAGGACAAAACCAACAAAATCAGCTAGAGTTTTCAACCTCGACGCAGTAACCATGCTATCAACATGGGTAGAGATGATGAATAAAAAGCTTGATAGTTTGTGATCTTTGCAGGTACATCCAATAATGCAGTGCGATGCAAGTAGATCTATGGCGAATCCTGCGTACCCACCCTACCAACCGGGCACAGAAAGCGAACAAATGAACTATATAGGTAATAATTTCAGATCTAATAATAATCCTTATAGTAATACTTATAATCCAGGTTGGAGGAACCGCCCAAATTTTTCATGGGGAGGTCAAGGAAATCAAAGACAACAACCTCCTCAAAATTTCCAAAATCAGCCATATCCACAAGAAAAGAAGCCGACCCTTAAAGAGATGCTGACAAAATTCATGGCATCCACAGAAAATCGTTTCCAAGACACTAAGACAACACTTAAAAACCAACAAACATCGATTGAAGGGATCAAGAACCAAGTTGGGGAACTTACTAAGTCAGTTAGGGAAATTACTAAGTCAGTTGGACAACTTGCAAAGTTAATTTCCGAACGACCGCAAGGGCATCTACCAAGCAACACTGAGATTAACCTAAATGAGCAAATCCAAGCCATAACAGCTCAGGAAAATGTAGGGTTAGATGAACCCAATTCAATACAAAAAAGTGAGGTAAAAGAAGGTAAAGTTGAGGTAACATAAGAAAAGCCAAAACCGGTAATCAAAGAGTACTAACCTAGCATACCTTTTCCCGAAGCGTTAAAGAGAAATGATACAGAGGAACAGTTCGATAAGTTTCTTAAACTCTTAAAGAAATTACATATTAACTTACCACTTCTTGAAACTCTTTCACAGATGCCAGATTCAAGGAAATTTTAAAACAACTCTTGACGAACAAGCGTAAGTTAGAGGAGGAACATGTGGAATTAAACGCAATGAGCTCAGCAATTATATAGAATAGACTACCGCGAAAGCTAAAAGATTCAGGGAGTTTTAAAATTCCATGTTTAATTGGTAGACTAACTGTTGATAATGCCTTAGCTAATTTAGGGGCAAGTATAAATATCATGCCTTATAAAATGTTTAAACAACTAGGTCTAGGAAAACCCAAACAAACTAGGATGAGTATTCAATTAGCTAATAAAACTATTAGAATTCCTAAGGATATTATCGAAGATGTTCTAGTAAAAATTGATAAATTTGTTTTCCCAGTAGACTTTGTTGTCTTAGACATGGATGAGGATAATTTGATTCCTTTAATTTTAGGAAGACCATTTTTAGCAACTGCTAGGACTAAAATTGATGTTGGCACAGGAGAACTCATTCTTCGTGTAGGTGATGAATCGATTAGTCTACAAGCTCTTAACACGACTAAGACATCAATTGATGAAGGTGAGAAAGTAAATTCAGTTGATGACCAATTTGTTAACCTTTCACTACAAGATCCACCACAAAGCCGTAGACCTGATCCGGATCATAGACCTCGTGCAAATAAAGAAGAACTATATAAAGAACGAAGCCTTAAGATTAATGAATTAGAAGCATGGAAGGCACATTGTAAAGAGGAATCAGATCCACACGAAGCAAAACCAAATGAGCCTCCAGAGAAGATCATAGGAACGTCGAACCACTTCAAAATAGGAGATCAGGTACTATTAAAGAAGGAAGATCCACGAATTACCAAGTCCGACCTAAATATAAAAGAAGAAATCCCTCTTGAGGTACGCAATATCTTCCCATACGGAATAGTCGAGGTAAGCAATCCCATAGTCAGTACTTTTAAGGTAAACGCTTCTCGACTTAAACTTTATCATAAAAATATAATTTACAGCATGAGGGAAGATATTCAAACTTTTAAACCACCCTATTTTTGTAAATACGAGGAAAGTCTAGCTTAAGACTTTAAACGAGCGCTTCTCGGAAGGCAACCCGAGCACTAACCCTATTTATTTACACATTTGTTTTCATTTTAGTTTCTTTTCTTCTCTTCGTCTTAAACACCTATTTTAAACTAACCAAAAGTGCAGATTTCCAGACCATACGACCTTGCACATGGCCGTGGCCGTGGCCGTGTGGAAGTCCAGAATCTTCACACTGACAATGGTAGAAGAGGTACGAATCAAAATAATCAAATCTTCAAGTCACGGACTCCAACCACCACCACACGGGCACCGAAAAAACACCACGGTCGTGCGATACAACCGTGGATGACACTGACTTATCACCAACGGGCGTGGCAATCTGTAAAACGGGTGTGGGTGAACCAACACGCCTAGACACATGGCCATGCGAGGAGGCCATGTGAAACAACACGCCTATGATACATGGGCGTGGGGAGCGTTAAACCTTAAAAATTTATTTAAACCAAACCTCCATTTCTTCTTCTCACCAACTCCCCATCTTTTCTTTTCTTCCTTCACTTTCTCAGATTTCTCCCCTCCCTATCAATTCTCTATACTCTTGAGCTACACCAACACCATGTCAAAGAAGCGAAAAAAGCCAAGCGTAGTCTCCTCAAAGGAGACCAATCTACATAAGTTCATGTCGGCCACTTCAGCTACTTGACAAGCCAAGGGTCTTTGAGACCATTAAATATTTTGTCTATTCTTCTCTTCTCCTTTATTTTCCTTATTGTTACTTCTTTTTGCTTAATTTAGTTTATCTAATTTTAATTTCTTAATTTTAGGTTCTAAAGGCTACTAGGACTCACACCGGAACCACGACCACCTGCTCAACACAGCCTTAGGAATCACACCCACCTCGTGAATCATCTAACAATAAGGACTCCTCAGTCCATTCATCTTTTATGTTAATTTTATCTTACTTTATGTTTTCTTTCCCTTTAGTTTTCTTGTCCTTAAATACATAATTAGTTTATTTTAAATGTGTCTTAATAATTCTTGGCTAATCCGTCAAGAGTTTCCCAATTTCTTCATCTAGCACAGTGACTGTTGGCACCCACCACACCACCACTGCACCACCGCCTCCTCCTCCAAATCAGGCAGAGAATAGTGATCCCAGAAAAAATTCAAGAAGTGTCACTTCTCCCCTTCTCTTTTGATTTCAGTATCACATGATTATTTATCTATCTTTGTACATTGAGGGCAATGTACATCTTAAGTGTGGGGGGTAAAAGTGCCTAACTTTTTGCATTATTCTCAAATCCCTAAATTATATCTAGTTCTTAAGTAATTTTGTCATATTACTAATTAAGATGAAATTTCTAATGATTTATAATTCTTATTGATATGTTTTTGAGTAAGCCATAGTTAATTGTGCATTGATGCTTTATACTTTAAGATACTAAAGAATCAAGCATGATAAGTCCATTATTAGAAATAAAAAAAATTTCTAGGTTGTCTACCTGAATTTGAATATTACTTTGAATTTTGAAATTTAGGAGGTTGACATCAAAAACACCCATAATTTTTGTGAGATTTTGAGCCTTACAGAGCATACATTCTTTTTCGTGCACACTTTTTGATTATGAGTGTGTCAACATTGAACTATTATTCTAGAACTTGCCTTGATTACACATGTTAAGACCACATTTTTATTTGAAATACTGAGATGATAAAGGCACCTAGGTTTTAACCCACTCACTCCACTAAAAAGCCTACCTTCACAATTAACCCCTAGTGAACCTCTTTGATCCTAATAACCCTTTTTATTGAGTCACCCACTAATATTAACCCAAAACCCCACTCGTATTTGTTATCACCATTCCTTTGACTACCCTTCTATCGTGACTTGATTTGATAAGTTGCTCAATTATAAAAGTTCTTTCTTATGTAATATGTGCTAGCGTTATCTAAAAAAAATTGAAGTATATTTATTATTAGTTCTGTAATTAAGTGAGCTTATATGTTTAATTTCAATATCTTGAAGAAGAAGCTCGTATTATTAGTATTTTCATGTGATGTAATTATTTAGATTGTTAGTTCAATTCTTTTTCTAAAGTTAGGTAATTTTTCAGGTCAATCTCAATTCTAACCTTCCAATTCAGCCTTATCCATACCTTTAACCTAAGCCCCGTTACAACCCTGTTAAAAACCTTTTGATTTGTGTATCATCTCATATTACAATGGTGGAGATTTGATTTCAGGCAAGCCTATGGGATTAACTTTTTAGGTTTGACTTATGAGTGCTTATTCTTGAACCTTAAACACTTCGAGTGCTTTGAGTGAATCTTTAGTGAAGATGTCAATCCTTGTTAGTTTTGAATTAAAGGTAATTATTTAGATAATAGGAGACACCTATGTTTTCGAGCTACAAAATGTCTGACTTATTTTGTTTGAGTCTTTAGGACTCTTTGAGTTAAATTATCCATGTATAAATTATCTATGAATTATGATGAGACATCGTTGATTGGAATTATGAATTGTGGAAAGTTCATTTTAATTGTAAGTTGAGAATTTTGCTTGAGGACAAGCAAAAGCTTAAGTGTGGGGGTATTTGATAAATCGTAAAAAGGTGCTCTTAATCCTTTCTTTTCATGTTTTACACTCACGAAAGCACCTAGGGGTGAAAAGAATGAGAAACGGGCCTAAAATGGACCAAATTGGGCCAAGAAAGAAATCAACACGGCCTAGGCCCAAGACCACAGTCGTGCCCTAATTTACTCTAACATGGTCTGGACCCTGAAACACACATGCATGTCTCTTCAGCAGACTCGACCACGACCTGAAATCGATTCACACGGGCGTGTGCCATGGCCGTGTCTCCTGCCGTGGCCAAGAGGAGTTTTACTCGAATTTGGATACTTGAAGGCAAATAAACCCATTCCAAAGCCTATTCAAACATCTTAGTAGGAATTCCACTCAGATTGGGATACTTAGGGACCAAATAAAGCATTCCAAGAGCCTATATAAACACCCTAAGCATAACCTTCAAGAAGGGTTAGCTAGGCCAAGGAGCCAAGCCAGAAAGGTTAGATTTGTAGGAATCACTCGAAGATAACCAGTTGATCCATCTCAAGAAGCCAGAATTATACTCAAGATGGCAAATCTTTCCTTTAATTCCTTCGAGGAGTTTTAGGGATTTCTTATGTTTTGTTTTATCTTTTCTTTTGAGATGTTTTCTTTTATCGTTATGAACTAAACCCTCAGATACCTGAGGGGGATGAACCTAAGATGAATCTTGTTATCATTTGCTTAACTATATGATAAATATTTGATTTGTTCTTAATTATGTGTGCTTAATTCTTGTGTTAATATTTTCGAGATATTGATCAAGTTGAATGTGCTTAGGTGGTGGAGTAAAAGTCCCTATCTAAGAGTAGATCTAGTATAATTAAGCAAAGTTAACCGTGCGCCTAGAGATAGGGTGACGAGATTTTGTCAGATTAGGGTGAAACCTAATATGGGAGTCCATAGATCGAGTTAATGAGATTCTAGGGGTTTTAATTAGAAAGAGATTTCAATTAATCAACCTAGGGTTAGATGTTATTCGCCTCGAGAGAGGGTTTAATATAAATTAGGGAATCCTATGGATCAAGTCAAGTGAATAAATCAATGCGGTTCGGTGTTAGATAACAAGTGAAGTCTAGGTGGATTCTTCCTAAGGGTATCATCTTAATCAACTGAGTTTTCCCAACAGTATTTCCCCAAGTCATTCTTTTTTTCTTTGCATCTTTAGCTTAGTAGTTAGTTAATTTAGATTAAACAATCAATCACTTAATATTTAGGCTAAATAATAGAAAGATGGTTAGTATTAGTACTTTTAGTTCCTTTGGGTTTGACAATCCGGTCTTGCCTAAGCTATACTACTATTCGATAGGTGCACTTGCCTTAAATCATTGTCAGAGTTAGTTTCAGGTTCGATCATTCTCTTTATAAATTTTAAAACTCGACAAAACAACGATCACATACAGCTCAAATAACAATAACAAGATCCGTCTTAGATTTCATCACCCTCAAGTATTTGAGGGTTTAGTTCATAATTGTAAAAGAAAACATCTTAGAAGAAAAGATAAAACAAAACATAAAAAATGCCTAAAACCCCCAAAAGGAATTAAATGAGATATCCTCTATCTTGAGTATGATTCCGGCTTCTTGAGATGAATCAACTGGCTTTCTTCGAGTAGATCCTTGAAATTAACTACTCTGGCTTGGCTCTTTAGCCTAGCTATACTCCCCTTTAAATGTTGGCCTCTAGGGTCTTTATATAGGCTTTTGGAATATGTTTCTTTGCCTTTAAGTACCCTAATCCGAATAGAATTATTCTTTCCTGTGGCAGGGACACGCCCATGGCACACAGTGTAAATCATGGCCAAGCCGTGGTCGATCCTGTTGATGAGTCACGGCCATGTATTATGGGGTCCAGGCTGTGGTCGACTTTTTTTACGAGGCACGGCCATGTAGTCTTGGGCCCAGGCCATGTGGATTTCATGCTTTGGCCCATTTTCTCTATTTTTGGCCCATTTCTAGTTCTTTTTGTCCTCCAGTGCTCTACTAAGTATAAAACATGAAAACAAAGGATTAGGACCACCTATTTCCATAATTAAAGGGAAAAATCATCCAAAAACATGCTAAAAGTGGAATTAAAATATGTTACTATTTTGGTTTATCAACGATGATCCGAAGTTGGTGTTGAAACGACAAATGGTTCAAGACAAACTAAGTTTAGAATTTAGTATTGATGAAGATGGTATGTTACGTTATCGTAATAGAATCTATGTTCCAAATAATTTTGATTTGAAGAATGATATTCTTGCTGAAGCTCATAATTGTATGTATTCTATTCACCCGGGTAGTAAGAAAATGTGTTTTGATCTGAAAAAAATGTATTGGTGGCCTAGTATGAAAAGGGAAATCTGTGAGTTTGTTGCAAAATGCCTAATTTTTCAGCAAGTTAAAGCAGAGCATCAGGTACAGGTTTGTTACAACCTGTCATGATTCCTGAATGGAAGTGGGAGCATATTACAATGGATTTTGTATCTGGATTATCTGTAACTATGAGAAAGAAAGATTCGACATGGGTTATCGTTGATAGATTGACTAAATCCGTACACTTTATTCGGTTAGAACAAATTTTCCCTTGAAAAATTGGCGGAGTTGTATGTATTTGAGATTGTAAGATTACATGGGGTTCTGCTTTCCATTATTTCAGACCGAGATTCGAGATTTACTTCAAGATTTTGGAATAAATTACAAGAAGATTTGGGCACTAAGCTAAACTTCAGCACATCATTTCATCCCCAGACTGATGGGCAATCAAAACGAGTGATTCAGATTCTAGAAGATATGTTGAGGTGTTGTATACTCGAGTTTGGTGACAGTTGGGAAAGGCATTTACCTTTAGCTGAATTTGCTTACAATAATAATTATCAGTCTAGCATAAAAATGGCACCATTTAAGGCTCTTTATGGTAGAAAATGAAAGACTCCATTGTATTGGTCTAAATTGAGTGAATCCAAGTTAGTTGGAGTGGATTTGATTCGAGAAACTGAAGAAAAAGTTCTTATTATTCGGGATAGTCTGAAAGCTACTTCAGATCGTTAGAAGTCATATAGAGATTTAAAAAGAAGAGACATAGAGTTTGCAGTTAGCGATCGAGTTTTCTTAAAGGTTTCATTATGGAAGAAAGTGCTACAAATTGGTAAAAAGGGAAAACTGAGTCCAAGATTTATTGGACCGTATAAAATAGTTGAAAGAATTAGCCCTATAGCTTATTGGTTGGCTTTACCTCCGGAACATGAGAAGATTCATAATGTGTTTCATGTACCTATGTTGAGACAATATAGGTCAAATCCTGCATATGTGATTCCTCACATTGAAATTGAGCTTCAACCAAATATGACCTATTTAGAAGAACTAGTAAAGATTTTAGCTCTTGAGGTTAAAGAATTATGAAACAAACGAGTATCGTTAGTTAAAGTGTTATGGCATCGACATGGTATAAAGGAGGCAGCCTGGGAAACTAAGGAATCTATGAGATCATAGTATCCGAATCTATTTCCACGTAACAAATTTCGAAGACGAAATTTTCTAAAAGGGAGAGTTATAACTGCCTAAATTTTAGTGGTGTCGGGAAACAGTGATTCAAGATCACTAAATCCGACAAGTAAGTTTGAAAATTTAGTAATTAATAATTATGAGTCAAGTGTAAATTTAGAAATATATTTGAATTAGAGAATTTTGTGAATTAAAAGAATTTATTAGGTCAAATGAGTCAAAAACGAGGTATCGAGACCTCAAATTTATAAAACTGAGCCTTGTCATTGAGTTAGTATTAAAGTTTCGTTAGAAAATTTTAACTTTTTGATAGTTAATCAATTAAAAAGGACTAAATTGTAAAAGGTGCAAAATTTGTTATATAGTGATTAAATAGCTTAAGTGATTAATAAGGAGGAATTTAAAAGGAAATTAGACCTAAATTATATGGGTTGGACGGTTTGGGCAAGAAAATTAGCAAGAAAAAAAAGTGAAATAAGGGCAAAATTGGAAATTTTACAAATTAACTAAATAAAATAAAGACTAAATTGAAAAATCTAGAGAAATCACCATCTTTCTTCAGGAAAAATGCCATAGGAGGTCTAGAATAAGCTGGTTTTTAATTTTTTTTGCACCATATCGAGAGTCCGAAGATAAACATGGAAAAGAGAAAATTATCGATTAGTCCCTGAATTTCCATAATTCTACAAATTGGTCCAGGTAAGTTCATATGGCTGAATTTTTATAATAATCTTGCGATGTATACAATATTTATAATTTATATTTTTTCTATTGAAATATGATAATTGTAATGGTGTCAAATTTTAATTGAAAGTTTGAATTAAAGGACACGCAGGACTGAGTACGTTCATTCAGTGATCAATAATGACTTGACGGATAAGACCACGGTTAATCCATGGCAAAGTGTGAATGTGAGATCATAGCATAGCTATAGCACTGTGAAAGTGAACGTAAGACCATGATTGAACCATGGCGTATATATATATGTGTGTGTGCAAGTGTAAGACCATAGCTAGGCTATGGTAATGTGATAAAGTGTGTGATCATGGCCAAGCCATGGAAAAATGTGTGCAAAACCAAAGTGGAATATGGCAGCAAACTAACGACATACTCAATTTCGTAAGACATTCCCTAATTTGATAAGTAACGGTAAGTGTTACTCGAAATTAAGTGTTGAGATTTAATTAGTTATTAATATTGAGCTCAATCCAATGAATTCATCATTTGAAATTGTGTATGACAAGAAAATTTAGCGAAAAAATTGTTATTGAATTGTTATTGTAATTCGGTAAGATTTATATTTTAAGCCTATGAGCGTACTAAGCTTTCATAAGCTTACTTGTAACACCCCTAACCTATGTCCGTCACTAGATTAGGGTTACAAGGCATTACTCGACCCAATACAAGTCAGTACACCTTGATAAATTCTAATACATTAATTGATGCATAATCAGTTACTATTATCATGATTAATCATGTAATTTGCATTTACAAATCATTTACGACAACAAACATATCACAAGCAATATCATTAAAACTATACAATTAAATTCCATCACATATGCACCTTAGCAAAATAATTACTTCTAAAATTTAGCTATCCAAACCTCATAGCTGAATGCACACTAACATCCATTAAACAACTTAAAATTTCCAACAAAAACAATGTCATGACCAAATATTTACAACGAGTTGGTTTTCATTCAATCTTTCATAAATCGAGTTCATTTATGACATGCATAAGTTTCATCCTATTTCTTTCATAGCTTATCACATAATTGCACTGTAACACCCATAATATTACTAACCAAAACGACAAGTTCATTAGCACCATTCTCTTGCTCTATTTGGCTTTGTCCATATACATATGGATATTCGAACATTTCATGTGTCCATTTTATCAATTCTTTTGTTACTTCTTTAACCCTTAAAGCATACGGGTTGAACATGGGTCATTTATAGCATACACATGTAATATATGCATACTTACTAAAATATTAAGTAGTCACCTAACTATACTTATGACTATATGCATATATCCGAACCATTCAAATATCATATAGACATTTAAATCATATCACATAACAAATTTGACCATCGCCGAGAAAATGAAAGTTTAAACGACCAAAAACTTAGCCATTTTCGCATGGCATACATAATTACATCTCAACCAAAAGAGACCAAAATATCCAAGCTATTACATGCCATAATTTTTCTAAGGTTTAATGACAAAAAGGATGGTACCGAAATAGGTGATAATGTGCTAGACTTTGACAGGATCCACGAGTGTGAGCTTTAACTTTAAAGATCTATTACAAGAACAAACGAATACACAAAGGTAAGCTATTGAAGCTTAGTAACTTATAAGCAAAGATGAAAGTCCATAATCGAGTAGTAAACAGACTTTTCCTTTGTCTAATCCATAATAAAATATTGAATACGTTTCAACCTCATTACAAGCATTAAGATACCATTCATCACATGCTAATTCATTTGGTCACCAAAACCAAACATTTTCATAACTACTATTTAAGTCAAAATAGCATGCATAATTTACACCAAAATGAAATATCTGTCACCCTTTATACACTTACCTGAGATTTCCATTTACCTTTTTGTTTTAAAAGTATTTGTGTTCTTGAGGAAATCCGACAACCGTAATGTATCGCTCACATAGAGCCGTTACTTAACATATCCACACACTTAGTGCCCCTTTCCGTAACGTATCGCTCACATAAAGCCGTTACTTAACATATCCGCACACTTAGTGACCCTTTTTGTAATGTATCGCTCACATAGAGCCGTTACTTAACATATCCGCACACTTAATGCCCCTTTCCGTAACGTATCACTCACATAGAGCCGTTACTTAACATATTCGCACACTAGGTGCCCCTTTCCGTAACGTATCGCTCACATAGAGCCATTACTTAACATTTCATACTCTTGATCGCAAAATACACATATACAAATGCTCACATTTCAATGCATATGTCATTCACATATACCTATTTTATTTCAATCATCACTTAAGTCAAGGTTCACATTCAATTACTACCCATTCCAATATATATATATATATCAACCCAAGCACATTAGTTGCTTACATGATTCAACTTGCATTAGGTGGTGTCCATGTATGATCTCTTCTCATATCGCATTTATAAAACCTATATACATCTTATACTTGATTCAACCAACCGAGGATTTATTTAATGACTACATATCCATAATCATATATTACTACATTCGACAATCACATTTAAGAATCACAAATCTCCTTCGACCATTCAAGAATTTAGATGATAATTCATTCGAAAATATAGATTTTAATTTAATATTTATTCATGTATTATCAATTTCTTATAAACTTACTTTGATAGTTGAAGGGTAAAGATGTTCCGACTACTCGTCTAGTTTAGCTTTCCCGATCCGTTTCCAATTCTTTCCTCCCTTGATCTAAAGCAAAGTTTGAAAAGAGCCCATTCAAATAATTTCCATTCATTTTGATTCGAAACACATAATTGTACCATTCTTCCAATCTATCATTCATAGTTTGTAATTCCTACAATTTAATCCTAATTCTTTTCATTCATTTGAATATATAATAATTTATACACCTTTAAGCTAAGGCCGTATACTCCTCAAGCTCCTTTAAGTCCCTTTATAACATTAAAATAAATCATAACATGTAATTTACCAATTTACAAATTTACCCCTCTAGTTTCACTTTCTTACAATTTAGTCCCCAAACATAAAACACAAAATTTACATGAAATTTGAACTAACCCCTTAAGGACCGAATTTTCTTCATTCATATACAAGTCTATATAAGCCATTTATTTTTGCATTTATACCCTCAACTAATTATTTTCATAATTTAAGCCTTCACACATCCACTTCATCTAAATTCCTATTCAAACATGTTGATGTCTAATTTATGTTTAGTATTCTTTTATCAAACATAACAAAACCAAGATGTTTATCCATGGCCGAACCTAGAACAAGCTTTAAACTCCAAAATTTCCACATGTATTTGATAATATTCAAGATAACTAACACAACCATGCAAGAACTTACAAAAATTAAGCTTAATTACTTACCTTAGGAAGACATGCAATGGCCGAAACTATGGAAGCTTAAGTTTCTCCCCTCTTCTCCTTGTTTTCGTGGAGATGATGAAGAAAGAGGGGAGAGAAAAAAATATGTTTTCTTATTATTATTTCTTTATTCTCTTCATATTATAAAATAAATAAATAAAATGCCATTAACTAAAAACAACTTAATATAATATATATGTGATCGTGTCAAATAGTCGAGTTTTAATATTTATAAAAAGAATGATCGAACCTGTAGACTAACTATGACAATGATAGAGGCAAGTGCACCTATCGAACAGTAGTATAGTTTAGGCAAAAGTATCTTATCGAACCCAAGGGAACCTAAAAGTACTACTACTCACTTTCTTTCTATTATTTAGCCTGAAATATAAAGTGATTGGTTTATTAATCTAAAACTAATGAAAAACTAAACTAGATGCAAAGAAAAAAGAATGAAACTTTGGGAAAAGACTGTGGAAAAACTCAGTTGATTAGACAATACCCTCAGGAAGAATCCACCTATGACTTCTTTTGTTATCTAACTTTTAATTTATATGACTTCTTTACTTAGCTTGATCCGTGAGACTCCCTAACCTATATTAAACCCTCTTTCGAGGTGAATAACATCTAACCTTAGGTTAATTAGTGGAACTCTCATTCTCTTATAATAACCCCCTAAGGAAGCAGTAAATCGATCAATGGACTCTCATATTAGGTTTCACCCTAATCTGGCAAAATCTCGTAACCCTATCTCTAGGCACTCGATCAACTCCGCTTAATTATGTTAGATCTACTCTTAGGTAGGGTCTATTCCTCATCCACCTAAGCACATCAGATTAAATTAAGCAACATAATTAAGAACAAACTAAGTACTTATCATATAATTTAGAAATCAAATAACAAAATCCGTCATAGGTTTCATCCTCTTCAGGTATCTGAAGGGTTTAGTTCATAACAAAATAAGAAAACATCTCAATAGAAAAGATAAAACAAAACATAAGAAATCCTTAAAACCCCCTGAAAGAATTGAAGAGGAGATCCTCTGTCTTGAGTAGAACTTCGACTTCTTGAGATGGATCAAGTAATTCCACAAATAAAAGCTCGCGTAAAGCTCGCCCACCAACTCTCCTTAGAACGACCGCCTTGGGTTGTTTATATAGGTTCCTTAGATGCTTTACTTGGCCTAAGTACCTCTTTCAAGTAGAATTACTATTAAAGTGTTTAAGTAGACTTAGGAGTATGTTTTTTGGCTTCAAGCATCCAAATGAGTGAAATTGCTCAATCCCACCGCCATGGAACAGTCAATTTAAGGGCCGTGTGTCAATGTCGATTGTTGATTGAGGCACGGCCGTGTAAGTTGGGATTCAGGCCGTGCTTCAGGTCTGTCGTTTGGGACACGGCCATGCAAATCGTGCTTGGGGCGTGTCTTTGAATGATTGGCGAGGCACAACCATGTGACTTGAAGTCCAGGTCGTGCCAATTTCTTGGGTTGGCCCTATTTGGCCCGTTTTAAGCTCGTTTCTCATTCTTTTTGTTCTCGGGTGCTTTTTTGAGTATAAGACATGAAAAGAAAGGATTAAGAGCACTTTTTTACATAAATTGAGGGCTAAATAATCCAAAAGCATACTAAATATGGGATTAAAATATGTTACTTTTACGGTTTACCAATATGCTAATCATTTTACCGTCCACTACCATGAGATTTGGGTTATTTGACATGCAAGTCCATTCATGTAGGAAAAAATTCAATTAAATCATCTCACTTAATAAGGCCACTTTGTAACACCCCGTACCCAGGTCCAATGCTAAGACTGGATGCAAGATATTACCGTGCTTGAACTCACTTAATCAAGTACTTGCTGGCTATAAAATTTCGTTTCAACTTAAAACCTTTCTTTCTTGATCTAGACATACGTATCATGGTCATACGAGGCCTTAAACACTTGTTTGGACTTTCGAAACTTATCGAAAATCCTCTCTCAAAGTCAGAGGTTACATGCCCCTGTGGTTTGCGGCACGCCCGTGCACCCCTAAACATGCCCATGTTTACCATCCGTGGGGAGCTACTGACTTATCTGACACGGCCTTGACACACCCGTGTCCTCCAACCATGTGGAGCTACTGACTTATTCGACACGGCCTGAGCACACGCCCATGCCCAAGGCGTGGGTCTTACATGGCTCATGCACACGGTCGTGAGATCTACTCATGGCCTATTCTAACATTTAATATTAAGGTGCAGGGTTCGCACGGCCCAGACACACGCCCGTGTTTCTAACCGTGTGGACACTTAGAGGCTATATACCAAGCCCTTTTCCATCCTACATTTCATACATTAATATACTAATTCAATAAAGTCTCAAATCAATGACTAAAACACATGAATTTATACATTTGATTCATGAAAATAAAGTGTTACTACCATACAATTACAACAACTTAGCCATCATCAACGGCTATACACAATTAAACTACAAACCCTTTTTGGCCAACATAGTTTGGCTCATTAACAATAACTTAATCAACCTTAAATTCTAGTCCTATACATGCCATGACTCATAAGAACTTGATACCTCAAATTGAATGTCTGCTTGATAGTGTGAAAACATCTCCTGCGGCCTTCAACCCGTATTAGTCAACATAATCTATAAGAGATTAGAAAAGAAAAGGAGTAAGCACTAATGCTTAGTAAGTTCATCTGCATAATCTGGCAAATATTAATATTCATTAAATATAGATAACCACAAGATATTATGCTGGGTCATTCCCATTAACTCATGGTTGCTTACTCAACCACTCTAGAAGCTTACTCATTTTATCTCTTACCGTACCACGAGCTAATTGCTCGTTTACAAAAGAATCCATTCCTACACTGATTATCATGTAATCATATAAGACAACACATCAAGTCTTATTAATAAGCTACTCATCTTTCGGTGGTTTCACACTTAGCCTACCATTATCATACATTCATAAATAGTCATCCATATGTAATACTTTAATTCAATTGTTCATCCGAGAACACCCTCACATTACTACTCTTACTTAACTTTTCCACGATATTTATTCGCATTCACACAATATAACAATAAATCTAACTCATGCAACAAGGTGCATTAGTTTCCCATATCCCAATAGGGGTTCATCATATATATATATATATATATATATATCAATTGAAATCATCTCAATTCAATTCTAATACATACTTGTGCCTTTCGTAGCTCAACCGCATTCTTTCTTTACTTCAACATATACTCTGAAATACTCAAGTTATAAAATAACTCTCTTGAGTCTAATACTCATGAAATCACATAGAAATCATACCCCAATAGGGTCTTACTTGAATTAACATATCGATGCCATGTCCTTGACACGGTCTTATACGAATCCTTACATCGAGGCCATAATCCAATATGGTCTTATACGAGACTTTAACTATTGTCTCAACATTCTTCATGCATTTCATCCAAGGGTATTTCATACATCCATAGAGTGAATATACATTCCATACAACATCAAAATACTTACATGAACTCATACATAATTTCAATAACTGCATGTGAACTTACCTCGTTGTCGAAATAGCCGAAAATAACTATTAGCCCATATTTCTCTTTTCATCCGTTCTAGGTCCGAAACTCACTTTCCTTGATCTAGAACAATGAAATTTATTGATTTATTCATTTAATAACCATAAAATACCTTAATCTACAATTTAGGAAAAATGACTATTTTGCCCCTACACTTTGGCAAAATTATGATTTTGTCCCTAGGCTCGTAAATAAATTTTCATCACATTTTCTTGTTAATCAAGCCTATCTGAACATTTAATCCTCTTACATCTATCCACAATTCCAACTATTTCATGCCTTAATGAATAATTTACAACTTTTGCATTTTAGTCCCAATAGGTGTTTTCATGGCAACACCTTTCACAAAAGTTGTTTCTCATCTTTCTAACATTCATTTTCTTCCATAAAAACTCAGTAATCAGTAATAAATCTCTCATAGCAAGTCTCTAGACTTTCTACCATATTGCAAATTAATCCCCCCATTAGCTAGCTTAAGCTTTGGGGACTCCAACAATGTAATTTTCATCAAGAAAGAGCATCAGAAGGACTTACTTGAAGAGAAAATAAGGTGCTGAAATTTCAAGCTCCCAAAGCCCTTCTATGGCTGATATTTTTGGTGGAGAAGGAGAATAAATGAAAAAGATGATAGCTTTTTATTACATCATCTTATTTTATTCATTTTCTCAACTAATATCACTAACTTTTTAACATAATAAATGCTCTTGTCCCCTATGCTTTAGTATGGCCGGCCAACTCACTTAAATAAGGGCAATTTTCATATTTGGGACCTCCAACTTATAATTCATAGCTATTTGGCACATCTACCAAATAAAATAGAACTTTTGCACTTTATGCGATTTAGTCCTTTTTCACAATTTAGCTAGAAATTACTAAAATTAAGGCACCAAAATTTTCATGCACCCTTATAAACATGTTATAACACTTAACATAACATGAAAATAATTTTCTATAACCTCGATTTAGTGACTCTGAGATCACTATTCTGATTAGCCCCCAGATGGGGCTGTTACACACTTTTACTACTTTAACTATTTAATCCTTTCACTTAAAGTAATCACCCAAGCACACAAATTAGTAAATAATATTTTAACACATGCTTGACCCCATATCATAGACATCAAATTAATAAAGAAAAATATTTTTCTAAATCAAATTCGGGGTTCAAACCACCATTTTGATTAGAGTCATAATTGGGCTGTTACATTACTTCTGTATGTTAATGTTCTTTGTAGATTAACAAGAGTTCGAAGGATCGGATCATTACATTGGGCCACACTATCCAGATTTCACCGGTAGATTTTGTATTACAATTTAAGGTTTATATGGCATGTATAAGATGGAATGAAAAGAAAGTACATTTGAAAATTGGTTATGAATGACTTTCATACATAAATGTTAGTTTATGTGTATGTATTTATTATTATATAATGGTGGTTAATTATTGAAATAACATAGTAAGTTTATGTAAATAAGTAGTGTAGTTATAAATTTGGCTTATCAAGTAAGTTATTGACTTGAATTGGTTGTGGATTTGAAGTATATTGGTATGTGAAAGTATTGTATGCGGGTTGAATGTGTAAGGGTGAGAATAGTGGCCTTAAAATGGCCTATTTTGTCCACATGGGTAGACACACGAGACGTGTGTTTTGACCGTATGTGACACACAGCCTGGCATATGGGCATGTGTTTCAGCCGTGTGTCCCCTACACCTTAAAAATGAGAAACAGAATGCTCAAAATTAACCACACGGGAAGAGACACGGGTGTGTGCCTCACCTGTATGGGTGACACTGCCTTGGACATGGGCGTATTACATGGCCATGTGAAAACTATACCTAAATTATGAAAATTAAATCAACCACACGGCCTAGCACACGGGAGTGTGACTTGGCCGTGTGATCTAAATTTCTCCGTGCCTTATAAGTTAGAGAGTTACATGAGTTAGGAACACGGGTGTGTGAAGCCACGCGGCCTAATACATGGGCATGTTTTATGGTCGTGTGAGCTACACGGCCTGGTCACATGGGCGTGCCTCTAGACAACACGAGTATGTGGGCATCGTTCCTAAGGAAAATTTTATAAATTTGCAAAAAATTCTTAGGGTTTCCGATTTAGTCCATATATTTCTACTGTTCATATTAGGCCTCGAGGGTCCACTAAAGGGACTATATAATTATTGTCGAATGTGAATAGTATTTTTGGCTTGATTTATCTGTAAACCCTAGTAATACTCCATAACCCTATTTCGGCGAATGATAAGAGTGTTATAGGATCAACAACCCACCACCACTCTTAGGCAAATCAAATTACTCCTATTAGAAAATTAGAATGAGAGCCTTCATTAAATCTATTGATGGAAAGGCTTTGGAAAGCTATTTTACTAGAATGGGAACCACCACAAACAGTTGAAACGACTCTTAAGCCCAAAGCTACTTGAATCACTAAGGAAGGCAATGTGGCAAATTATAAATCCAAAACCTTTTGTGCTATCTTTAATGGAGCAGATCATAAGAATTTCGGAGCAGATCATAAGAATTTCGAAGGATTTCACGATGTATATCAGTTAGAGAAGCTTAAAATCTTAGATATTGCACATGAAGGAACTTGAAGAGTCAAGATGTTAAAGCACATGGATGAGCTTATTAGATATCTACAAAATTTTGAAATGAATCTTGAACAACCTAGGCGAGGAAGGAGTAAAATAGACAAACTATGATTTCTCTATGTCAAACACAAGTGGGCACAACAACAAATACAATTGGTGAAAATTCTTTAGCTATTGAAGATTTACATGGATAGTTAGCCTTATAAATAAAAAAAAAAATTCAATAAAGTCTCCAAAAGGTATTCTACAAAGAGAAAGCCTAGTGTGAACAATGGAAAAAATAATGTTAGTTTTATTGAATCAAAATCCAAAGAGAAGAGAAAATGAATTAGTGCCATGAATGTGACGGGTATGATTATATCTGCACAGAGTGTGTAATCACACTAAAGAAGAAGAAGAAAAATCTTTCAATAACATATAAAGTAATGGCTTTGAAATTGAAGATGGAGAGGATAATCATGTAAGTAATTATATTATATTTCCATTTAAATTTAAAGGTGTGATGACCATAAATGATACCTTTATTGCTAATAGTGATAATGAAGATGATGTAAATATACAATTAACCAAATCTTATAAATTTATAAATTTGAAATCCACATTGATTACATATAATAAAATAATATATTATATGTTTTCACATATTTTCCAACGAGAGGTGCCCATAAATAGCTAAACTTAAGCGTCCATTTCACCTTCGGAAAGGTCATTTCAATATACTAGTTTTAACTCACATGCGTAGCACGTGAAGATATCACCACGTTGTTTATTTAAAAAAAAATCAACATAATAAATATTAAAAATTTTAATATAATTAATATTAACAATATTTAATAACATAAAATAATTTTCTGGTAAAAGAATAACAAAAATAATTTATATAACTTATAAAATTTTGAATAAGTCCATATTAAAATAGTTTTATCTTTGTTTTAAAAATAATAGTTGTATTGACAAATTTAGCCCCTAACATTCTATTTTGTCACTTTGGTCCTATTTTTTGGATCATTTTGGTCTTCAATTTTCAATATTTAGTCTAATAATTTCTTTTAGACAAAAAAAGTAACTGAACATATAAAATTTTAACTACCCTAACATGACAACCTGCATGGCATTTTTCATATACTTCATTTCTAAAACGAATATTTTTTAGAAAAGTTCTATGAACTTTTTTAAAACTTATTGAACTTTTTAATATTTTTTATTAATTTTAATTTTTCATGTAGAATATATGGGTTGTCACATGGATTTCTATGTTAGTATCATTAAAATTTTAATAGTTCGATTACCTTTTTCATTTAAAAGAAAGTAATTTGACTAAATATGAAAATTAAGAGCCAAAGTGATCCCAAAAAGAATTTAAGCAAGTGACAAAAGAGGTAAATGTTAGGGTTTAGCTTTATCACTATGCCAAAATAAAATGTCATAATTTCGAGGATTAAATTCTAGTATATATTCAAATAATTAATTGATTATGATTTTAAATAATAATTCGACATATAATAATGATGTATACACATATAATTATTTAATTGATGTTTATGATATATAAGATTTATTCTTGTAATTATAACATCTATGAGTGATTCTTCCACCGATACTACATCTCCCAATGGATTAACAATATTTTGAAAAGTTATCGAATTCCATGTGTGAGGAGGGACTCTAAACACCATTAACCCAGTAGACATGAATTTCATACAGTGCGACCATGGTTCCACCATTTTAAATCATATCGATATTTAATCATATTTCCACTTAAGAAACATTTCTTTTATCCTTTTTTTTCCTTAAGCCATAAAGTAATAATAAAACAAAACCCTAACAAAGGGTAAAAAGAGTTACAAGGACAAACCCCGTAAACCAATCATCATACCCAAACACGTCAAAAAGTGCCCACAAAACCCAACATGAGAACATCCATCCACTTGTAACAACCTAAAGCAACATCGCACGCACTAATAATCAAGAAAAAAAAATACAACCTTAAACTTTGAAAGCAATAAATCAACTAAAAGAAGGAAGGTAACCCAACACTCAAATGTTTCTATGGTTTCCTTAATAATCACTATTATTCTTTATTAGGGCTTTTAAGCTCTAATATCTCATCTTGCCACTTTCTCACAATGCATAAAACATAGGTCATTAAAATTTTAGAAATTTTCTACACCTACATTCTTTGAATAACAGAAAAACATGCTTAATGATATTCAAATCCCAAAGCTCTACCATCCGTTATTGAAAATAAATAAGCAATCACTCTCAACCGAAGTGTATCTTCGCTCTTCAAGAGTTTTCACTTTCTTTATTTTTAATTGGGAAAAATATAAGATTAGTATCTGAACTTGTTCACTTTTTCTAGATTAGTACTTATAGTTTTTTTTTATCCCAGATTAGTACCTAAACTTTTTTTCATCCACTAGTTTGGTACCTGAGCCTAACACCGTTTAAATTTTGCTGACGTAGTAGTGCTAGCCAATTACATGCCGCCACGTGTCACAATCGGGGAATCCCATTTGACCCCTTTTTTTTCATCTGCTGACCCAACCCATTTGTAAAAGAAATTAAAGAAAACATTAATTAAAATTTGAAAAAATAAGAAAGAATTAAAAGTTTAGCATCAGCCTTTTGAATCGTTTTGGGAAAAATCTATCGATTCTTCATTTGAAAACGAATCTTCATCTGAACGATTATTCATTTGAAAGAAAACTATTAGATTTTTTTTTGTTGAATATCAAAAGCCAGATAATAGTTATTAACAATCCCATATTTAACATTGATTCTTCATCTGATAAACTGTTTCGATTCAATTTGTTTGAAAGAAAACCCTCAATTTGTTTGAAACCTTCCACAATCTTTTTCGATTACCCACCCATCTGTCAAGAAAAACCCTTGTTTTATCATCGATTAGTCATGCCTTTCAATTACCCAACAATTTGTTGTAGTATTCGAATCAAGATTGCCATATTTCGACCATCGATTTTAGGTATTTCACTTTATTTTTGTGGGTTATTTTTCATCATGAAATTAAGATTGTTATTTTTAGCATATAAATCTTTTTTTAGCTTCGATGGGGTTTTTGTTTTTATGTATTTTAAAAAATTAAACCCTTTTGTTTGGACTCATTCTCACAAACTGATTATTTTTGTACGTATTATATCTGACTTCCAATTTTTAATTCGTATTATATTTGAATTTCATTTTTTCTTTTTGTTGGCATTCGTGAGTGATAGAGATTTTCTTCGAGCGTTTAAGAGATTGAGGGTGAAATGTATGTCTGTTATGTATGTTTCTTTACTGTTTATGTATGTATGTTATGTTTACTATTATGTTATGTATGTTATGTACTATTATTTTGTATTTTATGTTTAATGTTATGTTTGTATATTTGTATGTTATGTTATGTATGTTATGTTTCTCGTTATGTTTGTATATTTGTATATTTGTATGTATGTTACGTTATGTACTATTATGTAAATTATGTATGTTTGTTATGTGTTATATTAATGTTATATTTGTATATCATGTATGTCATGTTTAATGTATGTATATTATGTGGTATATTACTGTTATGTGTATGATTATTTATTAATGTTTATGTATGTTATGTTTAGCACTGTTGAAAATTTGTATATATATCATGTATGTATATTACAATTTATATTATGTATGTGCAATTTGCAATAATGTCTTAGGATAAATGTGTGGTGCATATGCATTTGGGTGGAACTTTTGTTACAAACTCATGTGCATCCTATGTTGGAGGGAAAATGTTGCAATGGGATTTTGACCTTGATTTTTATGTTATTACACGTTGTGTGAGATGGTAGTGGAAGCTAGGTATAGAACTGTGAGAAACCTTGTATATTGTGAGGTGGGGTAGATTTTAGTCAAGGACTATGTGTTTGCTATGATAATTCATCATTCATAGCAATGATTAACCATATTAGACAAAGAGGGTCCATACATGTATATGTTGAACACAAGGTAGACACATTTGATGTTGTTGATGATACCATGTTGTTGCCTGGTAGTAGGGAAAATAATGTAAATAATGGTGTTGGGGCTAGGGAACAAAATTGTAATGAGAGAGTTAATGGTGGGGCTGGGGAAACATTTACAAAGTTAGGTGGGGAATCTAATGTGGGACCAGACTTCAGTAGAAGTAGTGATGCATGTACTGAGGGTGGGAAAGTACTGAAAGCAGTAGGGCCAGTGATATAGACAACTTATTTGGCAGTGAAGGGGCTTTAGGGGCAAAATTTGAGGATGAGGATGAAGATGTGAGAAATATATAGGCTTGTTATAGAAAATATAAAAGGGAAAATTATAGAGAATGAGCAAAGGTTGGTGAAAGTAGTGAAAGGGGAGAGAAAAATGGTGAGGTTTCATCAGATAGGGGAACTGAATACATTGACTCATTGGATCTAGGGTGTCATGGTAGTGATTCAGATGGTGAGGTAGTTTATAGGAGAAACAGACATGTATGTTTCAATCCTAATAACCCAATATCATATTTAGAGCTTGGTATGGTGTTTAAGGGACCAGAGGAATTTCAGATTGCATTATCAAAGTATGTAGTAAAAAAAGGATTTGATATGTGTATCTTAGGAATGAGAAGGGTAGGAATAAGGCTAAATGTAGGGTAGATGGATGTCCATTTAGAATATTTGCTGGTGTAGATAATAGTAATGGGTGTTACAAGATAAAAACATTCATAGAAACCCACGAGTGTTCTATTGCTTTTAAGAACAAAAGGGCATCTTACAAGTTTGTTGGGAAGCATTTCCTAAGTAAGATTAGACTGATTCCAAAGTTGAAGTTAACTGAAACGCAGAAACTAGTCAAGGAAGAATTAAAAGTTGAGCTGAGTAAGGCTATATACAGCAAAGCTAGGAAATGGGCACTGAAGGAAATAAATGGAAAGGTTTGTTATGAGTTTAACAGACTATGAGACTATGCAAATGCACTTAGAAAGGCAGATCCAGATGGCAATATATAGGTGATGGTAGAAAGACCAACCCTACTGAAGTTCTTAAGTTTAGGAGATTTTATATAGGTTTTAGTGCTTTGAGAAAAGGGTTTCTAGAGTGTTGTAGACTTTTATTTGTCTGGATGAATGCTTTTTAAATGGGAGATTCAATATGGAACTTCTGTGTGTTGTGGGGAGAGATGGTAATGACCAAATAAACCCTATCTCATGGGTAGTTGTGGAGAACAAAAGTAGAGAAACATGGAGATGGTTTCTTAATAATCTTATTTCAGATTTAGTAATTGGTGATGGTTCTAGATTCACTTTTATGACTGACAAATAAAAGGTATGCTTACTTAAATAATTATATAATATTATGCTTACTTTATTAAACCAGACATCTAATATTTTTTTTTTAATTTAGGGATTTATGGAAGAGATTTTTGAGTTGTTGCTAAGGGTTGAGCACAAAGTCTGTGCAAGGCATCGATATGCCAACTGGATGAAAAAAAATCTTGAAGGAGACCTACAACAAGCATTTTGGGGAACCTATGAATCATAGATAACTGTTGACTTTGAAGAGCACATTGAAAAGATTGACTGTATCAAACATAGTTCCAAGGTAAGTCTACTTAGGACTAACCCTGAACAATGGTCAAAGGCCTTTTTTTCTGGTAGGTCCTAAGTGAGAAATTCTAGTTGAAAACTGATATGGGACCCTCCCATTCAAACAAAAATGCGGGAGACAAAAAAAAGAGTCAAGGAAGAGGGAGAGATAAGTGGGAGTAAAGTGTTTAGAAGAGAGAGGACGATAAAGTGCCACAAGTGTTACATGGTTGGACACAACGCCAGAAGCTGTCAGACATCAACTATTGTAAGTGTTATTAACTTATAATAATTTTCATGCAAAACATATTTAATTTGAGAACATCTAACATGTTTAATTTGCAGAGTACACGCTCCACCAACTACAGTACCTCTAGTAGCTCTTGCTCCACCAGCTGCAGTAGCACATACTCCACTAGCTCCTTCTAATCCTGCTCCACCAGCTCCTTCTCAAACTATTGCATCCGAAGCATCTGCATCATCACCACCAGCTCCTTTAACGCAACCAACTCCTCCCACCATGCCAACCTCTTCAACACAGCAAATACTTATAAGACTTCGTAGTAGGGGAAAACGAGTTGTGCACGGGATTGGGTTATACACCGATGAGAGGACAAGGATGAAAATTTTGAATCTAAGTAGCCAACCTCTAAACTATTTATTTTATTTTGATGACATTTTTTAATTATGTATTTTATGCATTGTAGGCTGGTATGAGAGGGGAAACCATGGTGACTGCCCCAACCAAGTGTACCAATAAAAGGAAGGACAAGGAAACTATTGGTGGGACTCAGGAAAGTATGAACACAAAAAAGGCTAAGTCTAAAGACCCACTTAAGCACAATCTTAAGCCATGGAGATAGTTGATGTTAATCCACGTTTAATTTGATAGTCTTATTTTGTTAACGAATTGATGGTTTTATTTTGTTGGATGTATTTCGATGATGGACGGTTTAATTAATGGTTGTGTTTTGATGGATGGTTCAATTTTGTTTGTAATGGATGGTTCAATTTATGGATGTCAATTTATGGGCAAAAAAAAATATATTTTTCATTCCATTCATTTCATTCATTCTTAACAACTAATGGAAATACATGAACAACATTTCACCATCTAAAAGCAAGATAACTAAAAAACATCGACCATGATACAATTAACAACAACTTATAAGCAATTTTTAATTTGTTGTCCTGGACATTTTATCCTTGTACAATTTTATCTTCTCCTTCAAAAGAGTTACCATCAATCACATTCTTCGCATTTCGTCAATAGTGAGTGTAGTAGCCCATTATTGCCCGAGCTTGAACAAATAAAATAAAAATAATAAAATAAACCAATGTCCAGTTACAGTCCAATTTACAGGCCCAAATTTACAAATTTACCCGTAACCCACTATTAACCTAAATTAAATTACACCCCAAGCCCAATTAGCCCAAAACCAAAACTAAATCCCTAACCCAACCTACGGAGCCCAAAAGGCCCAAACTAAATCAGAAACCAAGGGTTTCTGAAACCCTAGGTTTCCATCGCACCACAAGCACCCAACAGAGGCCCTTCGTCAAGCCTCAATCAACGCGAATCGCGTCCCATCGCCGGATCTCCCGTTGGTCGCCTACTAAAAGGAAAGAAGAACACAACAAAAACAAATATGGACAGAATATTTGTATTTATTATTTTCGGGGCTATAAAAGCCCTACTATAATCTGTAAAATGGATACACGAATATACATAAAAGAGAATATAGTAATAAAACAGAGAAAACCCAATAGTAGAGGTGATTTTCGATTATCCCTTTTCATTTTTTTATCTTTCTTTTCGGTTTATGCAAATATTTTTATAAAATACTACTAGAAATAAAGGACGCTCGTTACCTCTCAATTTGCGTTAAAAAAAACGGAACTTTTGGCCTCCGACCGCCGTATATGGCAGAGCTTTTGAAAGCACATACGACGGCGCGTGCGGGGACCAGTCATCGGAACCCAGGCCAGATTTTGGCCTCAAGCCAAGGAGAGGAGAGCATTTCGAAGCTCTCGTTTTTGTTTTTTTTTTAAAAAAAAGGGGTGTTAAAATGATTTTTTGGGCCAATTTTTAGCTTATATAGCAATATAGAAATGGCGTCGTTTTTGCTTAAGCCAACAAGCATTAAACGACGTTGTTTAAAGGACCAGATCCGCGCGTTGACCGAAATCTGGAGAGGATCCGCGTGTTTTTTATAAAAGGGCAATTTGCCTCTTTGGTCCTTCTGCAATTTCATTTAGTTCAATTTATTTTTTATTTTAATTCCACCCTCAAGTTTGCTTCTGTTCCAATTTGGTCCCTCGGGTTCTTTAAGGGTTGATATCAGAACGGCGTCATTTAGGAGATAGGGCATAATTTTCCAATTGATCCCTCTATTGTGGCATGCGTTCTAATCTGGTCCTTTCACATTTTTTTTTTTACCTTGAATTTTATTATTTTTCTAATTAAGTCCATGATTATTTGGATTTTAATTTTTTAAAATATTTATCATTTATTTATTTATCTCAATATATTATATAAAACTTATTTTAATTTTTAAGTGGTTTTAGTATGTATTATTTCATCTATTATACATAAATACATATGTTATTAAAGTTTAATTATTTTAAGTGTCGATTTAAAATTTAATATATCTTATATATTTTTCAATTTACTTTACTATATTGTTTTAAATATATGTCATATACTTTACTTTATTATGTTTGTATATACACTATCTATGTAAAAATTTATCATATGATTATTATTTGTTACATACTCTTTGCTTATTTATTTGAATGTTTTTATTGGTTCAATTTCTTTTGTATAGGGTTATACTTTATTTCTTAGCTTTTATTTCATTATTATTTGCTTCATGTTTTTTATTATTTATTCTTTTTGGTTTAGAGTTTGTTAGATCGTAACTTTTATTTTTATTTTTTATGTTAGCCATTGTATTATTATTAATCGTTGGTATTATTAATTATGTTATTATGTTTCATTTGATTGTTTTTATTGATATTAATAGTTTGCCTATTGTATTTGTAAGGCCCAATTTTCGCCCGGCCCATACTAAAAACAAAAAAATTAAAAACTATTATTAAAGTCCATCAGTCCCTTTACAAAACATAGACCCAAATTCAAACCCACACTCAAGGACCAAAATTTTGGCCCAAAATAAATGAACCGCTACACAAATTAACCCAAACTAGCCTAAGCCTAGCCCGATACACAAACCCTAATCTAAAACCGGAAAAAAAAAACCCTAAGGAGCCAGCGCCGCAATCCTCCAGCGTCGTTTTAGCTTCCATCGCGCGGGTCCCCACGCGCGTCTAGCCAGGCGCTTGGACTGCCTCCCTGTCCACACGCGCGCCACGTCCGCCACTGTACGACCTCTGTGTGCCCCCTCGTGCCTCCGTACGTGCCACCTTGCACCTGAAAACAATGACAACAAACAAGCAGCAGAGAAAACAAACGAAAAATAGTTGTAATTTTGATTATTTCTTTTCTTTTCTTTTCGATTATATATAAGACCGAAGCAAAACTTGTAACAGGGGGGACGTTTTTATGAACAACGAACACTGTTTTGAAATATACAGAAAGATATACAAAAAAGAAAAAGGTGATTTACCTCTTTATTCTGCCGGTGTTCTGGTCTTTCTCTATTTTCATTTTATTTTCTTTTGGATTCGAAAAACACAAAATAGTAAGTAAAAAGAGGGGTTTACCTGAGCAAAGTGAACCATCGGGCCGCCTACTCCGTCGCTAGTCGCCGATCACTATGGCATATCTAGTGGTTGGGTGTGGGCTCTCCTAATGCAGCAAAAAAGAGGGTTATTCGTTCGCTGCAGACCACCGATTGAGGTGGTGGTTCGATAGAAAGATTGGAGTTGGTTTCGGCTAAGGAAAAGAGAAAAAGGGGGCTAGGGTTTAGGTTAAAAGATTTTTCTGATTAACTTAAGGTCTGTTAGTCCTTTTTTAAGAACCAGTCGAAACGACGCCGTATAGGGCGACCCAGTGACCCGACCAGATTTCGGCTTAGATCCGCACGTTTTAGTCCAAAAAGGGATATTTTCACTTTCAATCCTTCCCCGTTTCGTGGCATTTTTAATTAAGTCATATATGTTTTTTTATTTTCCTAATTTTGCACTTAAATTTTGTGCGCTTTTTAATTTAGTCCAGTTTCAATGCATGCTTTTGGCCAATGAAATATTTACGATTTTAATCCCTTTAATTTACGTGCATTGTATTTTAGTCCTTTCTTCAATTTCATTTTAATTTATTGTTTTAGCTATGTAATTTTGTTTCGATTTCAATGTAGTCCTTTAATTATTTATTTAATTATTTGTTTATTGATCTCTTTAATTATTCTTTTAATTAATATTTAATATTAAATATTTTAAATTGTTTTAGCTATTATCTATTTTTATATGATATTTTCATTAATTCTATATATATATATATATATATATATATATACATATCATTTATATTAAATTATTTTTATGTATATATTATTGAATTTATATTGTTTATATATATATATATATATACATATATATATATATATATGTTATGCGATACTTTATTCCTTCTAAATTATATTTACTTATTCTATACATATTTATATGTTATCATTATATGTACATTATTTTATATTAATTTTCTTATTTATGTATATATATTTCATGATTAATGTTTACGCATATTATCCTCGATCTTGTATTTCAAATTCCAACATATTTAAACATTTTCTAAATATTTTATTACATCAAAATGAATGTTGAACCAATTTTAAAAAGACAAGGCAATATTTGTGTGTTTAGAAGTACGTAAAATTACATCCTAACGTCTTTGGGTGTCGATTTTCGTTCAACTAAATAACCAAATACCCTTTTTACATGTTTTGACGATCAAAGATAATCTCGGTGACTGAGTATTAATGTGTTATATCCTAACGTGCTGGGTATGATACTTTTATCCCATTGAAACGAGTTAATCTTGAGATTCAATTCCGATTTAATTAATTTTATTCCAAAATTTTTCATCCTAAATATTTTCAAGTTTTTGACATTAGGACAACGTTAATCAATTTGGTACCAACTTTGGGCGTTGCAAGGGTGCTAACCCTTCCTTGCATGTAACCGACTCCTGAACCCGTTTTCTCAAATTTCGCAGACCAAAATATTTTTATAGGTGACCTGATCACACCTAAACAAAAAGGATCAGTGGAGACTCCATATTTCTTTTAAAGTCGATTCTCGTTTTTCAAAACATCGATAAAAAAATGGTTTCGACAGCTTGGCGACTCCACTAGGGACTGGTTGAGAGCCAGGCCATAAGTTGATTAATTTCTTGTCCTTTGATTGAAAATCTGAAAAATTGTTTTAGAAAATCATGTTTCCTTTAAAGCATTGGTTCGTGTTGTAACTGCAATAATGTCGAGTCTTATAATACTTGCATTTGCATTACATGACCGTTGTGGTCGCACCTTTGAGTGGGAGTGAGAAACTAAGCTTTCGTGAGGTTTTCACCTCCGCACGGGCTAGTGGACTGCTTCCGGAATACATCCGTACCTATGTCTTCGTGAGGTTTTCACCTCCGCATGGGCATAGAAATGTATTCCCCAATCGAACTCGATCCATATGAGCCTATAACGGGTGAGGATTGAGGAATCACTGGTTCAGTACCCCTCTTTAGAACCAAACCACATATAGAGAGACCTAGGAGCCCACCTTAAGTAGAGCTATGCCAAACCCTAATGGTCATTCATTTAGGTAATCTATTTTGGTTGTTTTTCTTGTGCTACCGTGTTTTATGTTTATGCTTGCATTACATTGCACTGTATTGCATTGCACTGCATCATTATAGAAAGGAGATGTTGATTAGTAATTTGATTACTAAATAGAGGAGTTTGCCATAAGGAAATGAATTTCTTGATAAAGTGGATTATAATACGGTTGTCCGAACATGGTCTGAGTAAACACGATAGAAGAAAGTTTATAGTCCATGGAGGAATACAAAACCTCGCCCGCAAGATTTAAATTGACAAGAATTGTGCAAGAATCATCATGCCTCAATTTTCTTAAAGAAAATAATCAATATCGCAAGGGATAAGTGAGCAGCGAACCACGACCCGAATCAAGCCAAGCAGAAATAAAAGAGATATCTTTTGAGAGGATTTGAAGGATTCGACTGCAGCGTCCGGATATGAAGGAAAAGATCGATGTTTTCACCTGGACTATGAGGACAAAGCCGCACACGTATTCCATTTTATGTAAAGAAATGTGTTTTCTAGAGAAGTTCTTCTGATGGAATTGAATTCGAATCAATCTCTCTCTTTCTATTTGCATTCATACCATGTATTCGCATTGACATAGCATTACATCATATACATCAGATTTCATAAGATGACCCTAATTAGGTAGAATTATTTCAGTTAACCCGAAAAATATGGAACGAAGGTCGGAGAGATTAGAGCAAAGGCAAATACAAATGCAGGAGCAATTGGCCAAAATCCAGCAGGATATGTTAAATCAAATGAATATGATAAGCCAGTTAACTCAATTACTAATCGGAGAGATAAAAAAAGGAGTGGCCTAGTGGTCGACAGTGTGGATGATGATGAGGACATTGTTAATTCTCCAATGAGTGTCTGTAACATCTAGAATATAGGGGCTATGCATTTTTAACTTAATTGTATGTTGTAGCATGCCTATGTGTAGTTAAGTGTGCGTTGGAAGTTTTAGGAACTTCAGTATGTAAGAGAATACCTTAGAGAAATATTACATTTTTAAGACTTAAGATGGAGCTAAGCAAGATAGGCTTTAAGAAATATTGGCATGAGGTTTTAAGCATAATAAGTCATTTGGCAAGGTGGTGTTGGCGCATGGGTGAATGCATGAGGGGAGAGGTTCGAATCCCTAGCTAGCAAATGGAAGGATTTTAATTTTTGCTTTCTTTCCTATAAGTGTCGGCCAAGCCTTATCTAGTATGGATGGACTTTCTTTTATTTTTGGATAGTAGACCATAGGGAAAAGGCAAGTTAGTAGTTATGGTATGGAATCATGTGGTTATGGAAGGATAAGGGGACAAAAGGCTTGAACTGTGGATGATGTTTTGGAAGCTTTTCCATGGTCATTTGACCATGAACCTAGACGGCATAAGGTGCTAAGGGGGATTGGTTTAATTGTGATAGGAATCAAGGGGATGATAGGGAAGAAATGAGGAGGAAAAAAGGGGATCATGTTGGCAAGGGTGTTGGCCGAATTTTGCAATAGCATTAGGGGTGAAAGTTGGCCAAAATTCTAACATTTTGTGCATCTTTTCACTTTTCTCCAAAAGCTCTCTTCTTAGCCGAATTTGTTAATGACATTAGGTAAAAGTTTTGCTTTGTTTTGGCTTTCATTTTTTTGACCATTTTGGTTAAAATGGCTATTCTCTCAAATTCTTGTCCTCTATAGCCAAAAGCACCAAAAAGTTTGGAAAACATTTCTCTTTTTCCCTCATTGCCGAAAACACCAAAGAATTTTAGAGGACAATTCTCTTTCTTTTCTTCCTCTCTTTGGCCGAATCATACTAGCACCAAAAGGGCATTTCTCATCTCTTTCTTTTCCTTTCTTTTTCTCTTTCTATTTTCTCCTTCTTTCTCTTAACCAAAACCATCTTCCACCATAACCAAAACCACCATTTTCTTTCTTCTCTTTGGTTAAAAAACCGAACCATTCTCCATTTTCACCATCTTCTTTCTTTTCTTTTGCTAAAAATTGAAACCACTATAGCCAAAAATCACTATCTTTTTCTCTTCTCTTTTTGTCCAAACCGAAATCACCATTTCTCTTCTTCTAAATTGATAAGGCCGAATCTTTTAATAGTTCAAGTAAGGGTGAATCAAACTCGTATTTCGAGTAAGGATTTTCTATCTATCGTTCTGTTTATTTTCTTTTAGAATAGCCGATTTTAGAAATCTAATTCTCTCATTTTCCCTTGGCCGAATCTTTGAAGGGGATTTTAAGGATTCTTTTTGGTAGCCAACGATTAAGGAGAGATCATTCGGGATCATTCAAGGTAAGGATTTGTCATATTTGGTTATATCATTTTTAGATAAGAGTACTAATCGATTTCATTATAGGGACTCAATCGATCGGTTATTTTTGTAAACGTAAGATTTCGTGGCTAACAAAATAGGTTCAAAAGAGCGTAAGGAGTGTTTGGAAGAGGGTGGTTCATTATACCTCAAACTTCAAACGAAGGGTCATGATCGGGATCCGAGATTTTCCACCGGGTTGTGGACCTCTACTAACGAAGATCGCTTATTTGAAGTCGTATGCATAACCCGAGCCACTTTTCGCTCGTGGTCGTCATTGGTTTTGATCCATCTATCGGAGAGAAACCACATATAACAGTTGTCCGAGATTCCGAGGGTAAGGAATTAGATCTTTCGTCAATAGTGTAGATTATAAGTATTAGTGTGTTCTAATCAAGTGTGATAAATAATTAGGTGTCGACGAGCGGGAAGGTATCATTCTCACTGTTATAAGGTGTGTAACATTATACTAAATTTCTCATAGATCTTAAATAAATATGATTTGTATGAAAATATGTATGATAATGGTTGCGGTACCATTCAGTGGTACACGATATTTAGGTATGTTTACCCCAATATTTCGTTAATATTGCTATATGCATAAATATGAAATAAGTATGACTGCTATGATTTTGGGGTAAATGGCATGAAGACCGATTAATATGTATGTGCATGGGCATATGGGTAATATTGATGAAGGGGAAGTGTTCTGGTGGTTCTTTTCACATTATCTGGTGACTTCGGTCACATATATGAATCCGGTGACTTCGGTCACAAATTTTTGAATCCGGTGACTTCGGTCACATATTTTGAATCCGGTGACTTCAATCACAAATATCTGGTGGCCATGCCACAAAATTATAAGGGAGATGTGCATGTTGACTGCAGCAACTGCCTTCGATGGTGTGTAGCAGATGGAGGGTCGATTTAGTAATCCCCACGGTGTGATTGGTAGGTACGGGTGGTGTGTAGCGGATGGATATTTAGGTGGGCTCGGGTTTGCATTTCATATATATATATACATGTGATTAAATCGATTTTTATCTGATTTGCTATAAAATGGGCTTATAGCTAAATATGACTTAAATGGGCTTAATAGCTGTGATCAAATGGGCTTTTAGTGTTATGTTGCACATTGAGTCTATGACTCACCCTTTTATGGGATATGTTTCAGGTGACTCTTAGCGTGATGGATCGGGTCAGCGAGGACTACGTGGTGGCCAATTCTCAACAAAGTATTTCGGAGTTTCTCTTAATTAAACATATTAAGTTTATTTTTATTACTTAGAATTTATTTTTGTAATAAGGCCGCTATGAACTGTTTAAATTTTATGCTTTTAGATTTTTAATCGCCACTAACAATATTTACTAAATAATTAAATGATTTTCAAAAATAACTTAAACTGTTTTTGTCACCTATGATTATTTTTTTATAATAATAGTAAGTTTTTCATTAAATTTGATTTTCTTTTAACTAAAAATCTTTTCTTAAAAATAATATTTTAAGAAGATACAAATTTATTTAACAATATGATTTCAACGCAATCATTAAGTTAATCTGATTTATTCGAAACCATTATATTTTCTTATAAAATAAAATGAGAATTTGTTAAAGTTTTACTCGAGGAACATATCAAATTCGGTTAGGCTTTTTGAGTTTGGGGTGTTTTAACTTGGTATCAGAGCCCAGATTTAAACTCTTGGCCTTGGGTTTTGAAGCCCACAACTTTTTCAAAATTTGGCCCAAATGACTTTTTGAAAGTTCTCTTAAGTTAAAATGGTTTTATAGAAGCATGGCACCAGTTCTCGCCCAGTCCATCAGTAAGTACTTTATTGATAAAGTGATGTGAATGTATGATATTTTAAAGTGATAAGCCTAAAGAAACTATACTTTAGAGACATGGACCCTAGGTGTATGTGTACTACTATGGAAAAACCATTGAATAAATATCTGTTGCATAAAACTTTCTTTTAATAAGAAGTGAAAAGACTCTAATGCATAAAAATTTTTCGTAAAAATAGATAAAACGCGTAGTAGACATGAGTTCTAGGGGACGTGGTCGTCGTGGACGCGGTAGAGGAAGAATGGTTGTGTCAGAACCAGTTAGATCTGGTCAAGGTTTCAAATGAAGCTCGCCACCTATTTGTTGGGGTGGAATTTCAAGAGCCAACTAGAGGAGATGACGGAAGATCGCAAGCTATGCTGCGAGTTTTGGAACGAGTAGCGGGAGCTAGTATGGAAATGGGTCTCAAAGTCGAGAGTCGAGAGACTTAGATCAAACTGAGCCAAAATTTTGGGGAGTATCCTGAGTAGCTCGAATGTAGCGGAATATCGTTGGAGGCAATGAGAGGATCATGGACAATTTGGACCGCACTCATCAAGAAAAGTTAAAAGGTCTTGTTTCACTACTTGTGATAAGGCCTACCGGTGGTGGCTCACTTGTCAAAGAGAGTATCCTCATGGATCGAGTGGATTAGGGGTATTTTAAGGTTAAATTTGAAGGGAAATACATTGGAGCTAGCTACATCGACTCTCAGAGAAAGGCGTTTCTGAATTTAGTGCAAGGAAATAAGTCGATAGCTGAGTATGAAGCAGAGTACTTACGACTTAGGCGATATGCCAGAGGGATAGTAGCTACTGATTATGAGCGGTGAGTCAGATTCAAAGATGGACTGAGAGATGAGTCATGCAGTGTTGATTGCTCAAGATCGGGAAAGAGACTTTGCAGTCTTAGTGGATAGGGCAAGGATAGCTGAAGAAGTTAAGTGGACTGAGAGAAAGAACCGGTACAGAGGCCAGAATAAGAATAAGAGGAGCTTTGGGTCTTCAGGGTCATCCGGGAATTTTCAAAAGAAACCTAAAGTTGATGGGCCACGAAGTTAGCAGATTGCTACGGGAGGACAACATCGTACTTGTGCTCAATGTGGAAAGATACACTCGGGAGAATGTTGGAAAAAGACCGAGAGATGTTTCAAGTGCGGGTCTAAAGATCATATGATTAAAGATTGCCCGATGAATTCAGATAAGAACCGCCCAATGGTCGGGTGTTAATCAGTCGCGAGAGATGGACAGAAACCGATAAGGGGTCGTGGTCCAAATAGAAGAAGTAATGGTTCGTAGAGGTCGCGGGACTTGTGCAGAGGGCAGTAGCTCGAGGCAAGACCGCCTGTGTCTAATATATGCGATTCGTCGCAGAGGATAGTGACGCACCGATGTTATCACTGCACGTTTCGATTTCTAGGTTGCCCTTTATTGCTTTGATAGATATAGGTCAACTCATTCATACATCACTAGTGAAGTATCCGAACTCTGCATGTGACTTCTGAGACTGTACCTAGGAAAATGATTGTACTTAGTCCTTTAGGACAGACAGTAGTAATAAATAAACTTTTTAAGGAAGTGCCTTTAGAAGTTCAAGGGATGCAATTTTCGGCTGATTTAATGGAGTTGCCATTCAGGGAATTTGACCTGATCTTAGGCATGGACTGGCTAGTGAAATATCGTGCAAATGTGGATTGTGCTGCTAAATGGATGTCATTAAGAACTATTGATGACAAAGAAGTTGTAGTGATGGGCGAGAGACGGAACTACTTATCAAATGTAGTATCTGCCCTTAAGGCAGAAAAGATGGTTAGAAAGGGATGTGTAGCTTTTCTGATGCTGGTTAGTGCCTTGGAGGCTAAGGAAGCAAATGCTGAAGGAGTCGAATCGTAAGAGAATTTGTAGATGTTTTTCCCAAGAACTTCCGTGATTGCCTCCGGATCGAGAGGTAGAATTTGGGATTGACTTGTTGCCAGGAACGGCGCCAGTTTCTATTGCTCCATATAGAATGGCACCGAAGGAGTTAGTTGAGCTCAAGGCTCAGATCCAAGAGTTGCTTGATCGTGGATTTATCTGACCCAGTGTGTCTCCATGGGGAGTACCGGTCTTATTCGTGAAGAAGAAGGACGGAACGATGAGGATGTGTATAGACAACTGGCAGTTGAATAAGCTGACCATCAAGAACAAGTATCCTTTGCCGAGGATCAATGACTTGTTCGATCAGCTTAAGGGAGCTGCGGTATTCTCAAAGATAGATCTAAGGCCGGGGTATCATCAGCTTAAAGTGAAAGAAGCGGATATCCATAAGACAGCTTTTCGAACAAGATATAGGCATTATGAGTTTTTGGTAATGCCGTTCAGATTGACGAACGCCCCAGCTACATTCATGGATATGATGAACCAAGTTTTCCAACCCTACTTGGATCAGTTCGTTGTGGTATTCATAGACGACATCCTGGTGTATTCTAAGTCTGAGATAGAACATGATAAGCATCTCTGAATAGTGTTGCAAGTTTTAAGGGAGAAGAAACTTTATGCCAAATTCAAAGAAATGTAAATTTTGGTGAAGGAAGTTGCATTTTAGGCCATGTGGTGTCTGCAGAAGGGATAAGGGTGGATCCTCAAGATTGAGGTAGTACTAGATTGGAAACCACCTAAGTCCGTGATCCGAGGTTCATTTCTTAGGATTAGTAGGCTACTACGTAAGATTCGTCGAAGGATTTTCATCGATAGTCTGCACCTTTAACGAAATTGTTACGAAAGGAGGTACCTTTCAGTGGGCGAATTTGAAGAGAGCTTTGAGAAGCTTAAGAGGGTTTTGATCAAGCTCGATTTTGATTCACCTAAGGCGGGGAAGGATTTCGTGGTGTCTTGTGGACGCTTCTCACACGTGATTAGGATGTGTTCGATGCAAGACGGAAAGGTAGTTGCATATGCGTCTGTGAATTGAGGCCACACGAGGTTAATTACCCGACGCATGACTTGGAGTTAGCGGCGATGGTCTTTGCTCTTAAGGTATGGAGACATTATTTATATGAGGAAAAGTCGTGATATACATGGACCAAAAAGTCTGAAATATCTACCGACTCAAAAGAACTGAATTTGAGGCAACAAGGTGGATAGAGTTGTTGAAAGACTACGATCGTTTCTATGAGTACCACCCGCAAGGCGAATGTGGTGGCGTATGCTCTAAGTCGGAAAGTGGTGTCGATCAAGGGCGATGTTTACACATCTTAGTCTTTATGATGACGGAAGCTTCTTGGCGTAATTCAAGTTGCTTCGACATGGTTGAGTCAAGTGAAAGAGAGACAGGTTGGTAGACGATGATCCGAGTGCAAAGCTACTAGCAGTACAGAATGAGGAATTAGAAGATTTTGGCATTAACAACGATGGGGTATTGTGTTTCAAAGGTAAAATCAGATGCCTAAGGATCGGGAGTTGAGGCAAAAGATTCTTCAGAGTCGATGGTAGCCCATATGCTATGCATCCCGGAGGAAGTAAGTTATACCGAGATTTACTGAGATCAATTTTAGTGGCACGGTCTTAAGCGGAAGTTACTAATTAGTGGGAAAGTGCTTAACATGTCGCCAAGTCAATTTGAACATCAAGTACCTTTGGGATTGCTTTAGCCGATAAAGATTCCGCATGGAAGTAGGAGAGAATCACCATGGACTTTGTTAGTGGGCTTCCTCCTCACGCCTACTAAGAAAGACTCGGTATGGGTGATAGTGGATCGATTGACAAAATCATGCATTTTATACCCGTTGGGTTGATTACTCTTGCGTAAATTGGCGAAGTTATATGTGGCTGAGATTGTGAGGTTGCATGGAGTGCCGGTGTCGATTATTTCGGATAGGGGTCCGAGGTTTACGTCTCGATTTTGGAAAGCATTACATCAGGCTTTAGGCACCAGATTGGATTTTAGTACGGCATTTCATCCACAGTCTGACGGTCAGTCTGAGCGAGTAATCCAAGTCTTAGAGGATATGTTAAGGGGATGTGTGATAGATTTTAGAGGAAGTAGGAGGAGTTCTTACCGTTAGTAGAATTTATGTACAACAACAAGCTACCAAGCCAAGATTCGGATGGCACCATATGAAGCACTATATGGATGTAAGTGTCGCACTCCTACATGTTGGATGTAACTAGGGAACGTCATATTTTGGGTCCAAAAATAGTGGTGAATCCAAGAAAAGGTTAAGGTAATCCGGGCTCGGTTAAAGAAGCATCCGACAGAAAAAGTCGTACGCAGATCTTAAGCAGAAAGAAATAGAGTTTGCTGTAGGGGATCAAGTATTCCTAAAGGTTTCACCTTGAAAAAAGGTGATGAGATTTGGTCACAAAGGAAAGTTAAGTCCTAGGTTCATAGGACCTTATCGGGTTTTGAAGCGGGTTGGATCTGCGACATATCAGTTAGAATTGCCTTCGGAGTTGAAGCAAATGCACTATGTGTTCCATGTTTCAATGTTACGTCGTTACCAGTCGGATCTATCTCATGTAGTGCCAGTTGAGGAGGTGGAATTAATACCCGATTTGTCTTATGAAGAGGAGCCAATTCAAATTCTGGAGTGGGATGTAAAGGTGTTACGGAGAAAATCAGTTCCTCTCATCAAAGTATTATGGCGTAATCATGGATCAGAAGAAGCTTCGTGGGAGCCAGAAGAAGCGATGCGACAGCAATACCCTCACTTATTTTAGCGAGGTAATTTCGGGGTCAAATTTATTTTAAGGGGGTAGAACTATAACATCCAGAATATGGGGGCTATGCATTTTTAACTTAATTGTATGTTGTTGCATGCCTATGTGTAGTTAAGTGTGTTTTGGAAGTTTTAGGAACTTCAGATGTAAGAGAATGCCTTAGAAATATTAAATTTTAAGACTTAAGATGGAGCTAAGCAAGATAGGCTTTAAGAAATATTGGCATGAGGTTTTAAGCATAATAAGTCATTTGGCAAGGTGGTGTTGGCGCATGGGTGAATGCATGAGGGAGAGGTTGAATCCCTAGCTAGCAAATGGAAGGATTTTAATTTTGCTTTCTTTCCTATAAGTGTCGGCCAAGCCTTATCTAGTATGGATGGACTTTCTTTTATTTTTGGATAGTAGACCATAGGAAAAGGCAAGTTAGTAGTTATGGTATGGAATCATGTGGTTATGGAAGGATAAGGGACAAAAGGCTTGAAGTGTGGATGATGTTTTGAAGCTTTTCCATGGTCATTTGACCATGAACCTAGACGGCATAAGGTGCTAAGGGGGATTGGTTTAATTGTGATAGGAATCAAGGGGATGATAGGGAAGAAATGAGGAGGACAAAGGGGGATCATGTTGGCAAGGGTGTTGGCCGAATTTTGCAATAGCATTAGGGGTGAAAGTTGGCCAAAATTCTAACATTTTGTGCATCTTTTCACTTTTCTCCAAAAGCTCTCTTCTTAGCCGAATTTGTTAATGACATTAGGTAAAAGTTTTGCTTTGTTTTGGCTTTCATTTTTTTGACCATTTTGGTTAAAATGGCTATTCTCTCAAATTCTTGTCCTCTATAGCCAAAAGCACCAAAAGATTTGGAAAACATTTCTCTTTTTCCCTCATTGCCAAAAACACCAAAGAATTTTAGAAGACAATTCTCTTTCTTTTCTTCCTCTCTTTGGCCGAATCATACTAGCACCAAAAGGGCATTTCTCATCTCTTTCTTTTCCTTTCTCTTTCTCTTTCTCTTTTCTCCTTCTTTCTCTTAACAAAAACCATCTTCCACCATAACCGAAACCACCATTTTCTTTCTTCTCTTTGGTTAAAAAACCAAACCATTCTCCATTTTCACCATCTTCTTTCTTTTCTTTTGCTAAAAACCGAAACCACTATAGCCAAAAATCACTATCTTTTTCTCTTCTCTTTTTGTCCAAACCGAAATCACCATTTCTCTTCTTCTAAATTGATAAGGCCAAATCTTCTAATAGTTCAAGTAAGGGTGAATCAATCTCTGTATTTCGAGTAAGGATTTTCTATCTATCGTTCTCTTTATTTTCTTTTAGAATAGCCGATTTTAGAAATCTAATTCTCTCATTTTCTCCTTGGCCGAATCTTTGAAGGGGATTTTAAGGATTCTTTTTGGTAGCCAACGATTAAGGAGAGATCATTCGGGATCATTCAAGGTAAGGATTTGTCATATTTGGTTATATCATTTTTAGATAAGATTACTAATCGATTTCATTATAGGGGACTCAATCGATCGGTTATTTTTCGTAAACGTAAGATTTCGGGGCTAACAAAATAGGTTCGAAAAGAGCGGTAAGGAGTGTTTGGAAGAGGGGTGGTTCTGTTATACCCTCAAACTTCAATCGAAGGGTCAGATCGGGGATCCGAGATTTTCCACCGGGTTGTGGACCTCCGCTAACGAAGATCGTTTATTTGAAGTCGTATGCGTACACCCAAGCCACTTTTCGCTCGTGGGTTGTCATCGGTTTTGATCCATCTATCAAGAGAAACCACATATAACAGTTGTCCGAGATTCCGAGGGTAAGGAATTAGATCTTTCATCAATAGTGTAGATTATAAGTATTAGTGTGTTCTAATCAAGTGTGATAAATAATTAGGTGTCGACGAGTGGGAAGGTATCATTCTCACTGTTATAAGGTGTGTAACATTATACTAAATTTCTCATAGATCTTAAATAAATATGATTTGTATGAAAATATGTATGATAATGGTTGCGGGTACCATTCAGTGGTACGCGATATCCAGGTATGTTTACCCCCAATATTTCGTTAATATTGCTATATGCATAAATATGAAATAAGTATGACTCTGCTATGATTTTGGGGTAAATGGCATGAAAACCGATTAATATGTATGTGCATGGGCATAAGGGTAATATTGATGAAGGGGAAGTGTTCTGGTGGTTTTTACCACATTATCTGGTGACTTCGGTCACATATATGAATCCGGTGACTTCGGTCACAAATTTATGAATCCGGTGACTTCGGTCACATATTTTGAATCCGGTGACTTCGGTCACAAATATCTGGTGGCCATGCCACAAAATTATAAGGGCGATGTGCATGTTGACTGCAGCAACTGCCTTCGATGGTGTGTAGCGGATGGAGGATCGATTTAGTAATCCCCACGGTGTGATTGGTAGGTACGGGTGGTGTGTAGTGGATGGATATTTAGGTGGGCTCGGGTTTGCATTTCATATATATATACATGTGATTAAATCGATTTTTATCTGATTTGCTATAAAATGGGCTTATGGCTAAATATGACTTAAATGGGCTTAATAGCTATGATCAAATGGGCTTTTAGTGTTATGTTGCACATTGAGTCTATGACTCACCCTTTTATGGGATATGTTTCAGGTGACTCTTAGCGTGATGGATCGGGTCAGCGAGGGCTACGTGGTGGCCAATGCTCAACAAAGTTTTCCGGCGTTTCTCTTAATTAAACATATTAAGTTTATTTTTATTACTTAGAATTTATTTTGGGTTATGTTATTTTTGTAATAAGGCCGCTATGAACTGTTTAAATTTTGCGTTTTAGATTTTTAATCGCCACTAACAATATTTACTAAATAATTAAATGATTTTTGAAAAATAACTTAAACTATTTTTATCACCTATGATTATTTTTTTTATAATAATAGTAAGTTTTTCACTAAATTTGGTTTTCTTTTAACTAAAAATCTTTTTCTTAAAAATAATGTTTTAAGAAGATACAAATTTATTTAACAATACGATTTCAACGCATCATTAAGTTAATCTGATTTATTCAAACCATTATATTTTCTTATAAAATAAAACGAGAATTTGTTAAAGTTTTACTCGAGGAACATATCAAATCCGGTTAGGCTTTTTGGGCCGGGTTTGGGGTGTTTAGATGTCTCAAACTGACAGACGTGTACTCGCAAGGGGCACCGGTCATTATCAAACCCCAATGTCAGATTAATACCTCAGCACTATTAAATCTCTCGATGGGCTCAAGCTTTAACCCGAAGGATGATTGAGCCAAACCAGTTGTTCTGGCAGAAATAAAGGAAAGGGGAGAGTGGACTTCAAAGGCCCCATGGAAGAAAGAAAAGGAAATGAATAATATGAGTAAGTGTAACAGGGGTAGTTCAAAGCTGATTCCAATAGCTCAGCCAAAGACAACTGCTACCAGCTATCAGGTTTCCCCAAGACAAGAGACCAATGCAAAATCAAATTCGGAAAAACTCCAGTGTGCTCCTATTCCAATCTCGTTTAGAGAGTTGTACCGAATTTTGTTTGACGCACGTATTGTATCCCCTTTTCATATAGAACCAATACGGTCTCCATACCCTAAATGGTACGATGTGAACGCCCAATGCGAATACCATGCAGGAATTATAGGGCACGCGACGGAAAATTGTACTGCTTTTAAGAAATTAGTCGAAAGACTCATCAAATTGGGCATCGTAAAATTCGACAATCTTTCTGGTACAGGGAATTTGTATCCCAAAATTTTTGTTAAAGGGGTAAACATGGTGAGTCCCATGATAAATAGGGGCATGAGATCAGGAGTACATCAAGTTTAGGGCTCTAGTGCAAAACATGATACTGGCGATTTTGAACATTAATGACATATCTGAAGAGTGAACCGGTGAAAAGACCTTTCCAAGCTTCTACCTTTACGTACTTGGGATGTTTTGAACAATGGGACTGTGGAAGAGATCCTTGTGTTTTTAGAGTTAATCTAGGGTAATATTCAAAACATGCTTGTTGCTTCAAGCCCAGAAGCAATAAGAATCCTTTTGTGAAATGGGCTTGTGTCCGTAATTTTATTTCAATAAAATGCATCTTTTAAGTAGATATTTTTCATTCTTTATATTTCATACTGTACATTCTTTTGTGTTTTAAAATATTTCTTTCACTCTGTATTCATGACCATACCATAAATAATCATCCTTAAAATCATTTATCCTTTGGAACTTGCCTTCGTACCTACATTAGGTACCCAGATATCAACGACAGGAGCAATGTTGTCACAGACTCCCTTTTGAATGATATATGAGTCTAAGGGATCTTAGGACTTTGAAGATGACAAAAATAGCAACATATCTTCCAATTTGTTAATACTGGATGAAAAATAGATCCTACGTCGTGAGCCAAGGAAGGAGATGAAGATTAATGCCTAACTCAATGCAGAAATAAGATTTCCTACATGTGGGGCATGGATGTTATCAAGCCAGTCTCATCAAACGCTTCTGGCCAACATCAATTCACTTTCGTATAAGTCGGTTACTTCACTAAGGTGGTAGAAGTCACTTCACATGCCAATATTATAAAGTCGATAGTCATCAAAACAAAAAAAAAGAAAGAAAGAAAGAATATTGATACAAAAAATATCAAAAAGATCATATCTAACCGTACAATGTCAAAAGTTTGCGATCATTCAAAGATCGATGCCACATCACAAAGAAAGGCAACCAAAAGAAAACAAAACATCAAAAAAAGAAGAAGAAAAAGAAGAAGAAAGAAAGACCGAGACTTGTAAAGATTGGCATACAGAAGTTATTATTTACCCTCTATGCTTACCAAACATTGGCCAGGACGGTCACCGGAGTAGCACATTTCTAATTGGTTTCGCCCATTGAAGTCAAATTTCCTTTTTCCAAGTCTTATCAGAACTTAAGTTGGATGAGGCAGAACGCGTTTAATCTCAATATGATCAGTTGAATTTGAAGAGAAAATGTTAAAAGTTATCTATCACGGTCAGATGATGCGAACTCGCAACAAAAATGATTCGTCCTAGAAAATTTCATGATAGGGTTTTGAAAAAGATTCTTTCCCATGCAAAAGGGACTTCAGAAGAAGGAGGATGCCAAATCGTGAAAGACCTTAGGCAGCAAAGAAGGCCTGTTCTAGGAAAGCATGGATATTGTCTGAGATAGATGACAAGGACCTACCCAATCCGGAGAATTCAGATTCAATAAAAAGAATTTTAAAAAAGGAAGAAAGAAAGAAAGAAAGAAGAAGAAAAAATTTTTAGCAAAAAAGAAGAAAGAAAAAGGAGAGGCCAAGGCGAAAACCTACAAAGGGCGCTTTGAGACCAAAGGGGATTTAAGTTGAAAACCCAAAAAGGGCGGCTTGAATTTTGATCAAAGGGGGCATACAGCAGTTTTGCTATGCCTGAATTAACGATGAATAAGTATTCTATGTCTTGGGGCATCAACAAAGTACTCCGGATCCCCTAAACATATAGCTTAAAATGGTCCTCAAGAAGTTTGAACAGAGAAGCTCAGGCTGCGATATCTGGGGCACCTAGTCTCCATTTTACCCATTTTAAATTTGTTATTTGTGATTATATTATTCTTTTCAAAATATGTTCACAATAAATTTCCTTCTTGATTGCGATTGCTATATCTGCTTAGCTCATTTGTTTCAAGCTATGCTCTTAATCATTTTTCTTCTTGTCCATGGTTACGATCTTTTTCAGGCATTTTGCATTGGAATAATGATTAGTGGACTAATAATATTTTCATAAAATAAGTTTCACATATTACTCTGGAGACTTCTGAATGATACGAGAACCTAAAACAGAACTATTGTGTAAAACTCACCAAGTTTAAGGAAGAGTCTAATTTGAGGCTATCTTATTGGATTTTCTGTTAAAAATAGTTGGTGATACAATCTCGACGAAAATGGGCAATGTTAACCCAGGTGTAAAAAAGGGAATCATTCACAAGAAAAATGATATTCGGCATCCATGCGAGCATTATGCATCTGGTTGAGTCACCCAGGGAGTAATCAATAGATGGAAGCTGATACAGATCATATACCTTTGAATAGCAATGGGATGGATGGGAAGGATTCAGATCTTATACCCCTAAGTCACAATGAGATGAACCTTGAAGTTACAGCGGGGAAAATCTGTTGAACAGTTATAATTATTTCCTCGAGTTTTCTGTCGAGAATACCAGCCGAACAAGATGGCAGCATAATACGTTAGTGATAGAGCCCTGATAAATAATGAGAGATGACAACCTTAAGCAGGGATCATTCTCATGAAATTCTACATTCATGCAAAACACATTTAGGAGCATTTGATTCATTCCGATCATTGCATCCTAATCTTTGTAAGAAATCATTCTCATGGCATTCCACATTCATACAAATGTCATCCATATGACACATCTATTTAGGGGGCATTTGATTTATTCCAATCATTGCATCCTAATCATTGTAGAAAATCATTCTCATGACATTCGGCATGCATACAAATTTCATCCATAAGACACATCTATTTAGGGGCATTAGATTCATTCCGATCATTGCACCCTAATCTTTGTAAAATGACTATTCTCATGACATTCTGCATTCACGCAAATGTCGTCCATGATACATTTAATTAGGAGCATGAGATTCATTCTGATCATTGCATCCTAAACATTTTACATAAGCATAAACACAAAACTAATTTTACAGGACAAGTCCCCTAGAGGACGTTGTCGCAACATCGGTGAATTCGAAGATCTTTCCTTCCTGAGCGAAGCAGATTAAAGATAGCAGATCTAGCAATCCTAAAGTTACAGGAGTAGATCAGAGCCACTAGCCCTATCTCCCTGACCAACAGTGGAATAGGTCGAAGATTGTAGATCTTGTCGCCCTAAGTAGTAGTGGACCAAGATCGAACGGCAAATCTTGTCTCCCTAAGCAGTAATGGAACCGATTTAAGCCACCAGCCCTATCTCCCTGACCAGCAGTGGAATAGGTCAAAGATTGTAGATCTTGTCGCCCTAAGCAGTAGTGGACCAAGATCGAACGACAAATTTGGTCTCCCTAAGCAGTAGTGGAATAGATTTAAGCCACCAGCCATATCTCCCTGACCAGCAGTGGAATAGGTCGAAGATTGTAGATCTTGTCGCCCTAAGCAGTAGTGGACCAAGATCGAACGGAAAATCTGGCAATCCTGAGTTTGCAGGAGCAGATTGAAGACAGCAAATTTGGCAATCCTAAGTTTACAGGAGCAGATTGAAGATAGCAGATTTGGCATTCCTGAGTTTGTAGGAGCAGATTGAAGACAGCAAATCTGGCAATCCTGAGCTCGCAGGAGCAGATTGAAGACAGCAAATCTGGCAATCCTGAGTTTGCAAGAGCAGATTGGAGATAGCAAATGTGGCAATCCTGAGTTTGCAGGAGCAGATTGAAGATAGCAAATCTGGCAATCCTGAGTTTGCAGGAGCAAATTGAAGATAGCAAATCTGGCAATCCTGAGTTTGTAGGAGCAGATTGAAGATAGTAAATCTAACAATCCTGAGTTTGCAGGCGCAGATTGAAGATAGCAATCCTGAGTTTGCAGGAGCAGATTGAAGACAGCAAATCTGGCATTCCTAAGTTTGCAAGAGCAGATTGAAGGTAGCAAATCTGGCAATCCTGAGTTTGCAGGAGCAGATTGAAGACAGCAAATCTGGCAATCCTGAGTTTGCAGGAGCAGATTGAAGATAGCAAATCTGACAATCCTGAGTTTGCAGGAGTAGATTGAAGACAGCAAATCTGGCAATCCTGAGTTTGCAGGAGCAGACTGAAGATAGCAGATCTGGCAATCCTGAAGTTGCAGGAGCAGATCGAAAACATCAGACCTTGTCTCCCTGAGTTTGCAGTGGAGCAAATTGAAGCTACAAGTCTAATTTCCTTAAGTGGATTGAAGCATTAGTTCTCGGGCCCCTGAAGATGCAATGGGATGGAATAAAGCCACTCGAAGACGAAAAGCACCTAAAGAAGTCCAAGATTCAAAGACCGGGCAAAAAAGGTCCTTTTTGAAGTCTTTGCTCTATTCTCGTTACACGACAATGAGCAAAGAAAGGCAGCTGTAAGACCCAATTTTCGCCCAGCCCATACCAAAAACAAAAAAAATTAAAAACTATTATTAAAGTTCATCAGTCCCTTTAAAAAACGTAGACCCAAATTCAAACCCACACTCAAGGCCCAAAATTTCGGCCCAAAATAAATGAACCGCTACACAAATTAACCCAAACTAGCCTAAGCCTAGCCCAATACACAAACCCTAACCTAAAACCAGAAAAAAAGAAAACCCTAAGGAGCCAGTGCCGCAAGCCTCCAGCACCGTTTTAACTTCCATCACGCGTGTCCCCACGCGCGTTTAGCCAGGCGCTTGGACTGCCTCCCTGTCCACATGCACGCCACGTCCGCCACTGTACGACCTCCGTGCGCCCCCTCGTGCCTCCGTATGTGCCACCTTGCACCTGCAAACAACGACAACAAACAAGCAGCAGAGAAAACAAACGAAAAATAGTTGTAATTTTGATTTTTTTTCTTTTCTTTTCGGTTATATATAAGACCGAAGCAAAACTTGTAACAGGGGGACGTTTTTACGAACAACGAACACTATTTTGAAATATACAGAAAGATATACAAAAAAAAAAAGGTGATTTGCCTCTTTATTCTGCCGGTGTTCTGGTCTTTCTCTATTTTCATTTTATTTTCTTTTGGATTCAAAAAACACGAAATAGTAAGTAAAAAGAGGAGTTTACCTGAGCAAAGTGAACCGTCGGGCCGCCTACTCCGTCGCTAGACGCCGATCACCGTGGTATATCTAGTGGTTGGGTGTGGGCTCTCCTAATGCAGCAAAAAGAAGGGGTTATTCGTTAGCTCTGACCACCGCTTGAGGTGGTGGTTCAGAGAAAGATTGGAGTTGGTTTGACTAAGGAAAAGAGAAAAGGGCTAGGTATAGGTTAAAAGATTTTTTCGATTAACTTAAGGTGCATTAGTCCTTTTTAAGAACCAAAGTAAACGACGCCAGATAGGACGACCCAGTGACCCACCCGATTTCGGCTTAGATCCGTGCGTTTCAGTCCAAAAAGGGATATTTTCACTTTCAATCCTTCCCGCTTTCGTGGCATTTTAATTAAGTCATATATGTTTTTTTATTTTCCCAATTTCGCACTCAAATTTTGTGCGCTTTTTAATTTAGTCCGGTTTCAATGCATTTTGGCCAATCTGAAATATTTGCGATTTTAATCCCTTTAATTTACGTGCATTGTATTTTAGTCCTTCCTTCAATTTCATTTTAATTTATTATTTTAACTCGTAATTTTGTTTCGATTTCAATGCATTCCTTTAATTATTTATTTAATTATTTGTTTATTGATCTCTTTAATTATTCTTTTAATTAATATTTAATATTAAATATTTTAAATTGTTTTAGCTATTATCGATTTTTATATGATATTTTCATTAATTCTATATATATATATATATATATATATTATATATACATATCATTTATATTAAATTATTTTATGTATATATTATTGATTTTATGTTGCTTATATATATATATATATACATATACATATATATGTTATGCGATACTTTATTCCTTCTAAATTTTATTTACTTATTCTATACATATTTATATGTTATCATTATATGTACATTATTTTATATTAAGTTTCTTATTTATTTATATATATTTCATGATTAATGTTTACGATATTATCCTCAGATTGTACTTCAAATTCCAACATATTTAAACATTTTCTAAATATTTTATTACATCAAAAATGAATGTTGAACCAATTTTAAAAAGACAAGGCAATATTTGTGTGTTTAGAAGTACGAAAAATTACATCCTAACGTGCTGGGTGTCAATTTTTCGTTCAACTAAATAACCAAATACCCTTTTTTACATGTTTTGACGATCAAAGATAATCTCGGTGACATAGTATTAATGTGTTATATCCTAACGTGCTGGGTATGATACTTTTATCCCCTTGAAACGAGTTAATCTTGAGATTCAATTCCGATTTAATTAATTTTATTCTAAAATTTTTCACCCTAAATATTTTCAAGTTTTTGACATTAGGACAACGTTAATCAATTTAGTATCAACTTTGGGCGTTGCAAGGGTGCTAACCCTTCCTTGCACGTAACCGACTCTCGAACCCGTTTTCTCAAATTTCGCAAACCAAAATATGTTTATAGGTGACCTGATCACACCTAAACAAAAAGGATCAGTGGCGACTCCATATTTCTTTTAAAGTCGATTCCTGTTTTTCAAAACATCGATAAAAAAATGGTTTCAATAGTATTTTTTTAAGTTGTTTTATAATATTTGTGTTTTATAATGTGTTAATTTAATAAAGTCATTCATGAACCATCATTTTAAATAAAAGTATTATTATGTTTAAATCAAAAGTTTTTTTTAAATAAGACAATGTTTTGTGTTTGGAAATTTGGGAAATGGTGCCCTAATGTGTTGGGTTTCGATTTTCCGTTTGGCTAAACAACTTAATACCCTTTTAATGAATTTTGTAAATCAAGAGATAAATTTGGTTACGAGAGTTTAAAACATCATGTCCTAACGTGCTGGATGTGATGTTTATATGCTTTCGGAACAAAGGAATTTCAAGTTCCAACTCAAATTGTTCAAGTTTTTAAAGAAATCATGTTTTCAAATCTTTTCGAATTTTCGACATTTGGACATTAAATAATCAATTAGGTACCAATTTTTTTGTCCGTTACGAGGGTGCTAACCATTCCTTGTACGTAACCGACTCCCGAACCCGTTTTCCTGAATTGCGTAGGCCAAAATTAATATTTTAAACAAAAATATTTTGTAAGGTGATTTGATCACACCTAAACAAAAAAGATCGGTGGCGACTCCTATTTTCGTTTTTTAAAGTCGATCCCCATTATTTTTCATTTTCATAAAACTCTTAAAAACTGTTTTGACAGTGAGCTCATCGTTCTCAAGTCTTAATATCTTGTTCTCTATTAATAACATCTTATTTTCTAGCATTATTCCATCAATTGTACATCCTTCTTCTTTTACAATTGAGTCCGTCCCCTCATTGTCACCTTCAACCATTCGAAAAAAATCACATCCTCTGATCTTCATTTTACACATACAACAAAAAACAAACAAAATATTAAAAAATGGCAGTACACAACAATTCTCTGCAAATTGCAATGGCAGATCAAAACTGAAACACCCCAAACCCGGCCCAAAAAGCCTAACCGGATTTGGTATGTTCCTCGAGTAAAACTTTAGCGGAATCACATTGTAAAGAAATTTTGTCTTTTGAAACATTATTTTTAGGAGGAATTAATAAAATCAAAAGAAAACCAAACTTAAGAAAAACTTCTTTGAAAACATTTATATATTAGTGACAAAACCTTTTAATTAATTATCGAAAACCAATTTAGTTATTTAATAGATATTTGTTCATGGCAAAATAAAAGTAAATCCAAACATGAAATTAAAGATAGTTTATAGTGGCCTTATTACATAATATTGGCAACCCAAAATAAAGTCTAAGTGATAAAATCTAAAGTAATAAGTTTAAGTTGGAAAATCTCCACAATACTTAATACGAGCACTGGCCACCTCGAAATCCTTGCTACCCCGATCCTTCGCACTATGAGTCATCTGAAAAGTTATCCCATAAAAATGGGTGAGTTATAAACTCAATGTATAACACATACATTAAAAAGCCCATTTTATCAAATGCTTTCAAGCCCAAAAATTTCACATATGGCCATAGGCCCATTTAACTCATATTTAGCCCAAAGGACCATTTAACTCAGATTTAGCCCAAAGGCCCATTTCATAACAGATCAAATAATAATCATACAATATTACATGGTTATGTTCATGAAATGAAATGCAAGCCCTACCAACCTAAATATCCATCCGCTACACACCCCGTACCAACCAAAGACACAGTGGGATTACTAAATCGACCTCCATCCGCTACACACCATCGAAGGCGATTCTTGCAGTCAACATGCACATCGCCCTTATTGTGGCAAAGCCACCAAAACAGATGTGACCAAGTCACCCGATCAAGTCCAAATTTCATATACGTGACCGAAGTCACCAGATTCACATACGTGACCGAAGTCACCTGAGTCAAATATGTGACCGAAGTCACCGGAGCCAAATATATGTGACCGAAGTCACCGGAGTCAAATATATGTGACCGAAGTCACCAGAGTCAAATATGTGACCGAAGTCACCGGAAATGTGGTAAAACCACCAGAATACTTCCTCCATTATCAATATACCCATATGCCCATGCACATACACATCAAATCAGATTTTCATGCTATTTACCCACAATCATAATATAGTCATGCTTATTTCATATTGATGCATATAGCAAAAATAAACGGAATATTGGGGTAACATACCTGAATTTTTGTATACCAATGATTGGTATCCACAAACAAACATATTATCATATAATCACTTTTTAACCATATAGATCTATGGAAATTTTTAATGTAAGGTTACACACCTAGTAACAGTGAGAATAATACCCTCTTGCTCGTCAACACCTAATTGATTAACACACTTGGTTAGTATAAACTATTGTTAACAAAACCATACTTATTGACGATGGATCTAAATTCTTACCCAGATTCACGAGCAGCAGTTATTTGTGGTTTTCTCCACTAGATGGATCAAAACACCGATATTCCACCAACGTAAAGTGGTTGGGTTGTACGACTACTTTGAATAATCGATCCTCGTTAGCGGAGGGTCCACAACCGGTGGAAAGTCTCTAACCCCGACATCGCTTCTTCGTTTGAAGTTCGATGGTAAAGGAATACCTTCCTTTTTTCCAAACACTCCATACAGCCCTTTTCTTACCTATCTTGTTGATCTTAAATCGTCCCTAAAAGTAACATAGATTAGTGATCCATCTAAGGAAATTGATGTGATCTTAAATTAATAACCTTATCTTGATGATTTGAATGGTCACTTAAAGGTTGTCCTCAACAAGATCTTTGAAAATTCTTTTCAAATGAATCGGCCTAGAAGAGAAAATAAAGATCACGATTCTAAGTTTGCTAAAGTGAAAAGAAAAGATAAAAATAATTGATAAAATCTTACTTGAGTCCTTCAAGATTCGGCTTTAACAAAAAGAGAAGAGAAATGGTGGTTTCAATATGATGGTTTCGGTTTTGAGGAATAGAAGAAAGAGAATGAAAGGAGAAGGAAAGAGAGAAGGAAGAAAAGTGAAAGAGGAGAAGGATATGATGATGGTGATTTCTCAAAAGAAAAGAAATGTTTAGGAACTTTTGCTCATTCGGCCAAGGGGGTATCAAATGGTTCTTGATCCTATGAGGTTTCGGCAATGAGAGAAAGAGAAGAGAGAAATAAAATGAAAAGAAAAAGAAAAGGAGAATTGATCAAAGAGAAAAGAGATTGATTTTGGGGCTTAGATGCATTCGGTTAAGGGAGAGAAAAATGAAGAAGAAAATGGTGTTTAGTCTTTTATGGTTTCAGCTATGAGAGGGGAAAAGAGAAGAGAAATAAAATGAAAAATAGAGAAAAAGAAAATAAAAGAGAAGGCTTATGGTGATAGCTAAATTTGGCACTAAAGAGAAAGAAAAAGAGTGACTTCAAAAGTGACAATATTTTGTCAACAAAAGAGAGAGAATTTTGAGAATAAAAGATGGAATAAGGGTACCTCTTTGGTCAAAAATACCAATACCAAAACAAAGTAATCCTTGCACCAATGCCAATGATAGTTTGGTTTAGGAAAAGTTTTGGAGAAGGGAGGAAAGATGGACAAAAGAATATGCAAGACTTTTGGCCAACTCCCCCCTAATGGCAAAGCACAAATTCGGCCAAATCAATGCCAACATTATCCCTTTTCCCTCCTTGTTTTTTCCCCATCAACTCTTGATTTGCTATCAAAATTAAACCACTCCCTTCAGCCTCCATGTTGTCTAGGTTCATGGTCAAATGACCATGAACACATCCCCAAAACATAGCCCAATATCATGCCTTTGTCCCCCTCATCTTATCATGAACTTATGATTCCATGCCTTATGTTCTTTGCTTCCTTTTTCACATGGTCAACTAGCCAAAAATGAATGAAAGCTCATCCACTCTAGAACTTTCTTGGCCGACACTTATAGGGAAGAAAACAAAAAATTTAAAATCCTCCCTAATGCTAGCTAGGAGATTGAACTTCACACCTCAAGCACACATCCATGCATCTTAACCACCTTGCCAATTACTTAATTCATGCTAAAACTTCTTATCATTAATTTTTAAGGTCTAACTTGCTTAGCTCTCTCTTAATTAATAGAAATTAAAAGTTTAACTAAGCATTCACTTAATTAATGAAACTCAAATAACTTCCAAAAATATACTCATTAATAAATAAGCATGCAACATCATTCAATTAAGTAAAATGCATAACCCTTAATTATCGGGATGTTACAGCTTCTACCCTTAAAATAATTTCGTCCTCGAAATTACAGGCCGAATAAGTGAGGGTATTTCGTCGCATCGCTTCCTCCGGTTCCACGAAGCTTCTTCGGATCTATGATTACGCCATAATACCTTGACGAGAGGAACCGATTTTCTCCGTAAAACTTTACATCTCGCTCGAATTTGAATTGGCTCCTCTTCATATGACAAGTCCGATCTTAATTCCACCTCCTCAAGCGGCACTACATGAGATGGATCGACCAGAACGGCGTAACATTGAAACATGGAACACATCATGCATTTGCTTGATTCAGAAGGCAAATCTAACTGATATGCCGCAGATCCGACCCACTTCACAATCTGATAAGGTCCTATGAATCTGGGACTTAGTTTCCCTTTGCGTCCAAATCTCATCACCTTTTTCTAAGGTGAAACCTTTAGGAAAACTTGGTCTCCCAACGCAAACTCTATTTCTTTCTGCTTTTAAATCTGCGTCGATTTTGTCTCTCGATGCTTCCTTTAACCGAGCAGGATTACCTTAACCTTTTCTTGATTCACCACTATCTCGGACCCAAAATTTGACGTTCCCTAATTCTATCCAACACGTAGGAGTGCGACACTTAGTCCATATAGTGCTTCATATGGTGCCATCAGTATCTTGGATTGAAGCTGTTGTTGTCATAAATTCGCCAATGGTAAGAATTCCTCCCAACTTCCTTGAAATCTATCACATATCCCTTAACATATCTTCTAAGATCTGGATTACTCTTTCGGATGACCGTCCGATCGAGGATGAAATGCCGATCTTGAAGTCCAATCTGGTGCCCAAAGCTTGATGCAATGCTTTCCAAAATCGCGACGTAAATCTCGGATCTCTGTCTAAAATTATCGACAACGGCACTCCATGCAATCTCACAATCTCAGCCACGTATAACTTCGCCAATTTTTGCAAAGAGTAATCAACCCGTACTGGGATAAAATGTGCAGATTTCGTCAATCGATCCACTATCACCCAAATGGAGTCTTTCTTAGTAAGCGTAAGAGGAAGCCCACTAACAAAGTCCATGGTGATTCTCTCCCACTTCCACTGCGAAATCTTTATCGACTGTAGCAATCCAGAAGATACTTGATGTTCAGCCTTAACTTGCTGACACGTCAAGCACTTCCCTACAAACTCCATAACTTCCCGCTTAAGTCCAGGCTACCAAAATTGATCTCGCAAATCTCGGTATAACTTACTTCCTCCAGGATGCATAGCATAGGGGCTACCATGCGATTCCTGAAGTATCTTTTGCCTCAACTCCTGATCCTTTGGCATACAGACTTTACCTTTATAACACAATACTCCATCACTGTTAATACCAAAATCTTCCAATTTCCCTCCGTACACTGTCAAGCTTTTCATTCAGATCTTCATCTACTAATTGCCTCTCTTTCACTTGACTTAACCATGTCGGCTTAACTCAAGTTACGCCAACAAGCTTCGTCATCGTAAAGGCTAAGATGTGCAAACATCGCTCTTAAATCGACACCACTTTTCGACTTAGGCGTACGCCACCACATTCGCCTTGCCCGGGTGGTACTCGATAGAACAGTCATAATCTTTCAATAACTCTATCCACCTTCGCTGCCTCAAATTCAGTTCTTTCTGAGTCAGTAGATATTTCAGACTTTTGTGGTTCGTGTATATCACTGACTTTTCCCCGTATAAGTAATGTCTTCAAACTTTAAGAGCAAAGACTACAGCTGCCAACTCTAAGTCATGCGTCGGGTAATTAACCTCGTGCGGTCTCAACTGTCGAGACGCGTACGCAACTACCTTTCCGCCTTGCATCAAAACACATCCTAATCCCGTGTGAGAAGCATCACAACACGATGAAATCCTTGCTCGCCTCCTTTGGATCAAACCGAGCTTCATCAAAACTTTCTTGAGCTTCTCAAAACTCTCTTCTTGCTTATCACCCACACAAAAGGTACTTCCTTTCTCAACAATTTCGTTAAAGGTACAACTATCGATGAAAATCCTTGACAAATCTTCGATAATATCCGCTAAACCAAGCTGCGAACTTGATTCACGGACTTAGGTGGTTTCAATCTATACACACCTCAATCTTCCGAGGATCCACCCTTATCCCTTCCGCCGATACCACATGGCCTAAAATGCAACTTCTTTCACCAAAATTCACACTTCTTTGAATTTGGCATACTGACTCTTTTCCTTAAAACTCATAACACAATCCAAGATGCTCATCATGTTCCACTTTGGACTTAGAATACACCAAGATGTCGTCTATGAATACCACTACTGGCCGATCCAAGTAGGGTTGAAAAATTCGGTTCATCATATCCATAAACGCAGCTAGGGCATTCGTCAATCGAATGGCATTACGAAATTCATAATGCCCATATCTAGTTCGGAAAGTCGTCTTATGGATATCCGCTTCTTTCACTTTAAGGCGATGATACGTCGACCTTAGATCAATCTTTGAGAATACCATGACTCCTTGGTGATCGAACAAGTCGTCGATCCTTGGCAAAGGATACTTGTTCTTGATGGTCGACTTATTTAAGCTGCCGTAGTCTATACACATCCTCATCGATCCGTCTTTCTTTTTCACGAATAGGACCGGTGCTCCCCATGGAGACACACTAGGTCGGATGAATCCACGATCAAGCAACTCCTGAATCTGAGCCTTAAGCTCAACCAATTCCTTCGGTGCCATTCTATATGGAGCAATAGAAACTAGCGCCGTTCCAGGCAATAAGTCTATCCCGAATTCTACCTCACGATCTGAAGGCAAACCTGGAAGTTCTTCCAGAAAAACATCTACAAATTCCTTCATCGTTCTGACTTCATTAGCAGTTGCTTCCTTAGCCTCCAAAGCACTCACCAACATCAGGAAGGCTTCACATCCCTTTCTAACTATCTTTTCCGCCTTAAGAGCGGATACTACATTAGATAAGTAGTTTAGTCTCTCGCCCATCACTACAACTTCCTTGTCATCAAAAGTTCTTAATGACATTCTCTTATGACACAATCCACATTTGCACGGTGCTTCATAAGCGGTCCATGCCTAAGATAAGGTCGAATTCTTGAACGGCAACTCCATTAAATCACCGAAGCTGTATCCCTTGAACTTTAGAGGCACTTCCTTAAAAGTTTGTCTACAACTCATGCATCCTAAAGGACTAAGTACGATCATCTTCCTAAATGCAGATTTGAAGTCACATGCAAAGTCCGGATACTTCACTAGCGATATAGGAATGAGTTGACCCTATATCTATCAAAGCAATAAAGGGCAACCCGAAATCGAAACGTGCAGTGATAACAAAAGGTGCGTCACTTCTTCTTCTGCTGACGAGCGCATACACCAAAACTGGTTGTCTCGCCTCGAGCTTCCACGCCTCTGCACGAAGTTTCGCGACCTCTACTAGAACCATTGCCCTTCCATTTGGACCACGACCTCTTATCTCTGCATCCACCATCATCGGCATGATTAGCACCCTAACTTTGGGCGATTCTTCTCGAGTTCATCGGACAATCCTTGATCATGTGATCCTTTGAACCGTACTTGAAACATCCGCCGGTTTTCTTCCAACATTCTCCCGAGTGCATTTTCCCACATTGAGAACAAGTACGACTTTGTACACCCGTAGCAGTCTGTTGACCTCGCGGTCCATCATTCCTTGATTTCTTTTGAAAGTTTTCGGACGACCCCGAAGACCCAAAGCTTCTCTTATTCTTACTCTGGCCTCTGTCCCGGTTCTGTCTCTCAGTCCGTTTAGCCTCTTCAGCAATTCTTGCCCTTTCCACTAAGATTGCAAAATCTCTTTCACGGTGTGGAGCAATCATCACTCTTAGCTCATCTCTAAGTCCATCTTCAAATCTGATACACCGTTCATATTCCGTAGCCACTATCCCTCTGGCATAAAGGCTAAGTCGCAAAAATTTCGCTTCATATTCAGCTATCGACTTGTTCCCTTGGACCAAATTCAGAAATGTCTTCCTCTGGGAGTCGATGTAGCTAGCTCCAACATATTTTCCTTCGAATTTAATCTTAAAATACCCCTAATCCAGACGATCCACAGGGGTACTTTCCTTTATAGTGAGCCACCACTGGTAGGCTTCATCACGAAGAAGTGAAATAGCACCTTTCAATTTCTCTTCATCAGTGCAGTCTATATCATCCATGATTCTCTCGACTGCCTCCAACCAATATTCAGCTACGTTTGGAGCTACTCCAGATACTCCTCTGAAAACCTCGGCTCCATTCGATCTTAGTCTATCGACTCACGACTTTGAGACCCATTACGAACTAGCTTTCGCTACTCGTTCTAAAACTCACAAGACGACTTGTGATCTGCGTCACCACCTTCATTTTGTTCTTGAAAGTCCGCCCAATAGCCGGTGGTGGAGCTTCATTCTCGGAACCTTGACCGGATCGAATCGGTTCAAACAGATCATCCTTCCTCTTCCATGTCCACGATGACCTCGTCCCTAGAGCTCATGTCTACTACATTATCTTATCATTTTTACTGAAAAGTCTTATGTATTAGAATCTTTTCACTTCTTATTAGAAGAAAGTCTTATAAACAGATATTCAGTGGTTTTCGTAGTAGCATACATACACCTAGGGTCTATGTCTCTAAAGTTTCCTTAGGCTTATCAAACATTCATATCACTTATCAAATAAAGGTACATACACGATGGATGCAGGCCGAGAACTCGAGTGCCATGCTCTTACAAAATCATTTAACTTAAGAAATCTTTCAAAAAAATCATTTGGGCCAACTTTTGAAAACATTGTGGGCTTCAAAACCCAAGGTCGAGAGTTTAAATCTGGGCTCTGATACCAAGCTGAAACACCCCAAACCCGGCCCAAAAAGCCTAACCGGATTTGGTATGTTCCTCGAGTAAAACTTTAGCGAGAATCACATTGTAAAGAAATTTTGTCTTTTGAAACATTATTTTTAGGAGGAATTAATAAAATCAAAAAGGAAACCAAACTTAAGAAAAACTTCTTTGAAAACATTTATATATTAGTGACAAAAACCTTTTTAATTAATTATCGAAAAACCAATTTAGTTATTTAATAGATATTTGTTCATGGCAAAATAAAAGTAAATCCAAACATGAAATTAAAGATAGTTTATAGTGGCCTTATTACATAATATTGGCAACCCAAAATAAAGTCTAAGTGATAAAATTTAAAGTAATAAGTTTAAGTTGGAAAATCTCCACAATACTTAATCGAGCCTCGCCACCTCGAAATCCTTCTTTGCTTAGATCCTTCGCACTACGAGTCATCGAAAAGTTATCCCATAAAAATGGGTAAGTTATAAACTCAATGTATAACACATACATTAAAAAGCCCATTTTATCAAATGCTTTCAAGCCCAAAATTTCACATATGGCCATAGGCCCATTTAACTCATATTTAGCCCAAAGGCCCATTTAACTCAGATTTAGCCCAAAGGCCCATTTCATAACGAGATCAAATAATAATCATACAATATTACATGGTTATGTTCATGAAATGAAATGCAAGCCCTACCCAACCTAAATATCCATCTGCTACACACCCGTACCAACCAAAGACAAGTGGGATTACTAAATCGACCTCCATCCGCTACACACCATCGAAGGCGATTCTTTGCAATCAACATGCACATCGCCCTTATTGTGGCAAAGCCACCAAAACAGATGTGACCGAAGTCACCTGACCGAAGTCCAAATTTCATATACGTGACCGAAGTCACCAGATTCACATACGTGACCGAAGTCACCTGAGTCAAATATGTGACCGAAGTCACCGGAGCCAAATATATGTGACCGAAGTCACCGGAGTCAAATATATGTGACCGAAGTCACCGGAGTCAAATATGTGACCGAAGTCACCGGAAATGTGGTAAAACCACCAGAATACTTCCTCCATTATCAATATACCCATATGCCCATGCACATACACATCAAATCAGATTTTCATGCTATTTACCCACAATCATAATATAGTCATGCTTATTTCATATTGATGCATATAGCAAAAATAAACGGAATATTGGGGTAACATACACGAATTTTGTATACCAATGATTGGTATCCACAAACAAACATATTATCATATAATCACTTTTTAACCATATAGATCTATGGAAATTTTAATGTAAGGTTACACACCTAGTAACAGTGAGAACAATACCCTCTTGCTCGTCAACACCTAATTGATTAACACACTTGGCTAGTATAAACTATTGTTAAAAAACCATACTTATTGACGATGGATCTAAATTCTTACCCTCAGATTCACGAGCAGCAGTTATTTGTGGTTTTCTCCATTAGATGGATCAAAACCACCGATATTGCACCAACGTAAAGTGGTTCGATTATACGCACTACGCCGAATAATCGATCCTCGTTAGCGGAGGGTCCACAACCCGTGGAAAGTCTCTAACCCCGATCTCGCTCTTCGTTTGAAGTTCGATGGTAAAGGAATACCTCCCTTTTCCAAACACTCCATCTGACCCTTTTCTTACCTATCTTGTTGATCTTAAATCGTCCCTAAAAGTAACATAGATTAGTGATCCATCTAAGGAAATTGATGTGATCTTAAATTAATAACCTTACCTTGATGATTTGAATGGTCACTTAAAGGTTGTCCTCAACAAGATCTTTGAAAAATTCTTTTCAAATGAATCGGCCTAGAAGAGAAAATAAAGATCACGATTCTAAGTTTGCTAAAGTGAAAAGAAAAGATAAAAATAATTGATAAAATCTTACTTGAGTCCTTCAAGATTGGCTTTAACAAAAAGAAGAGAAAGCGGTGGTTTCAATATGATGGTTTTGGTTTTGAGGAATAGAAGAAAGAGAATGAAAGGAGAAGGAAGAGAGAAGGAAGAAAAGTGAAAGAGGAGAAGGATATGATGATGGTGATTTCTCAAAAGAAAAGAAATGTTTAGGAACTTTTGCTCATTCGGCCAAGGGGTATCAAATGGTTCTTGATCCTATGAGGTTTTGACAATGAGAGAAAGAAGAGAGAAATAAAATGAAAAGAAAAGAAAAGGAGAATTGATCAAAGAGAAAAGAGATTGATTTTGGGGCTTAGATGCATTCGGTTAAGGGAGAGAAAATGAAGAAGAAAATGGTGTTTAGTCTTTTATGGTTTCAGCTATGAGAGGGAAAAGAAGAGAAATAAAATGAAAAAGAGAGAAAAGAAAATGAAAGAGAAGGCTTATGGTGATAGCTAAATTCGGTACTAAAGAGAAAGAAAAGAGTGACTTCAAAAGTGACAATATTTTGTCAACAAAGAGAGAATTTTGAGAATAAAAGATGGAATAAGGGTACCTCTTTGGTCAAAAATACCAATACCAAAACAAAGTAATCCTTGCACCAATGCCAATGATAGTTTCGGTTTAGGGAAAAGTTTTGGAGAAGGGAGGAAAGATGGACAAAAGAATATGCAAGACTTTTGGCCAACTCCCCCTAATGGCAAAGCACAAATTCGGCCAAATCAATGCCAACATTA